>BPLR01007340.1:0-79977 GCA_021605095.1 Caerostris extrusa
TCGCCTACTATTTTATCATTTTTTTCTTCAAGATACTATCGAGTTTTGAAACCAAGTCCCAGGAATCTAAAAGGCTGATTACAGTAAGTTCTACGTCATATATGTCACTGCTAGTCTATACATAAGAGTAAATTATACAACAATTCATAATATAATCAATTTTAAAACAAAGTGCTTAAATGAAAAGGAGAATAAACCATAAAAAGGATAAATATCACTTTTACAAAGTTGGTTTGCAGTCTATTCGCTAGACTATATAGTTTCCTTGAATAAAATAAATGTCTAGCTCAGATACCCTAAAGTATAAGAGCATAAAAAAAGATTGTGACAAGTTTTCGGATATTGTGAGTTTCTTTATTTCGACAAACGGGGAGCAAAATAGCGAACGTGCATCCGATACTTCGTGGAAAGTAAGAGACAAAAAAATAAAAAGAATTCGACCCATCGATATTGCATCTGAAGAGGAATTCCTTCCAAATCTACTACTTCAATAATTTGGGATCCCTTTTTTTCTTATCATTGGTATTGTTTTTATACGCCCGTTTCATTGTTATCGGAAAAAAAGTACCGCTAGGAAAAGGAACTTAAGGAAAAAAAAAAAAAAAAAAGGGGTGATTTTGAAAAAAAAGGTTCCGGCCCGTAGATTCCTGACGCTATCTAGCCAAGTTCTGGCCCCAATATTTTGTCGCCAGAGGTTTTTTTCCTCTCGACAAGCAAAAACGGCCGAGAAATTCCGTTTCGTTTATGTATTTTATTTATTTATTTTTTGGTTATTTTATGAAATCAATGTATAAGAAAGCTGAGTGTAAAGCAGCTGAAAGATCAAATATGAGCCCTAACAGCTGCACAGTATAAAAGTAGTATTTTTTAGCTGAATATAGTAGTTGCTCAGGGAACTGCAGAGTGCAAAAACTAAAATAGAATAAAAAAATAAAATCATATATAAAGTATATAGAATGGTACAGGAAAGAACAAAAAAAAAAAATTATCGCTTGCAGTTTTTCCTTCTAAATGGAAAAACAGTCCACCAGTTTATTATTGCCACCTGGACTTCAAACGATGGTGGTCGATCTAATTTTTATTTTTTTCGTTTGTTTGTGTATTTTTTTTATCGTTTGGTGATGTGTCGCGAGTAAAAAGTGTGGCAGTAGAATTAAGAGTTGTGGTTAAGCCGCCGCTTTTATAATGAAAGAAAAAATAGCCGCCTTTGAAAGAGTAATAGAACGAAAAAGAAATGGAATAGTATGGAAAATAATAAGTCCTGTGAACAGATGTTGGAACCGAAGTACTGAACTTCTAAGAATATATTCAATACTCTTTTTTTAATATCTAGATGGTTCTAGAAAATTTTATCGCCACAGGAAAGGAACCAGTAAAGGAAAAGAACATTATATTTATTTTTGATAAATGAATATTGGCTTGTTTGTAGTTTTAAAGTCGTCTTGTTTTTGTTTTTATTTTCGTATTTTATTGATTTTTGTCTCCCTTTAGAACACATATCAGTGACTTTATTTCTTGAAGAGAAAAAAACAATTTCTTTTTAAAAATAAATATTCCTCCGAAATTTTAACAATTTTAAATTTAATAAAATTAACGTCAAATGAAAAATTCAGTGTTGTGTATTTGATTATATTCAAATATTTAACATACGTTTAAAAATGACAACGCATTTTCAATGAAATAATTGATTTAAAATGAATTTTTATATATATTGTAAGAAGAGGGTACTGAATATCTTTCAAACATTACGTTTTTTATTGAAAGAAGCATAAAGTAGGTGTTAGATATACCAAAAGATAAATAAGATGTATTAATATTATATAACACAATAACAAAGACATAATATTATTAGAATAAATAAGTTATAATTATGTACTAAGTGCATTTTTTGAAATAAACTTTTAAAGTAGTGAATTAGAAAAATATTTCATAGAAATTTAAGAATTATAAATCTTAACTTTGTTACAGATAAATTACGTGTAGCTATTATATAATCTTAAATAAGTTTTAGTATTTGAGTATTCTTCAAAAATGAAAATCTCATGTACTTAAAGTATCCCCCTAATAAAATAATACTTTAAAAATATCATATTTATATTTACTTTAAATTATATAACAAAAATTTATTTTAAGGTTATTTTGATATAAATATTTTCTATATTCACGTATACAACTTCAAGTTTCTTTATTTCCAATCCTCTTATTATCAAAAATAGTTACTGCTCTATTGAGGTCATATTTTGAGAGAGGTTTATTCATCCATTGAGTTGGGCTTAAATATCAACTAATAACAAGAACAGAATAGACTTCAGAATCCTTCTTAAACTTCAGTCCTTTATTGGCTCTGTTGATGTATGCATACCTTCCATTTTCGAACAACAAACCATAATACTCAGTAATGAATAGACGAATCCATACTCTGAAGTATTTCTGATAGCATCGTTGGAGAATAAATCAGGACACAAAAAATTCCTTCCAAAAAAAAGTACCTTTGTTGACGAATAGTTTTCAAGAGCCTTCTAAAGAATAGAACGATGAAAAGGACAATATTCTGGTTAATTATCTCTGGTACAGAAGTGCCATGTTATAGAGCGTGCAGTAGATGTCTTCTACATATCAGTTTGAAGAGAAAAAAGAAATAATATCATCTATCACAACTTAAAAGCGTATTTTTTGCCACTACTGAAGATTTAACGATGCGAGGGGGATTTTTTTTTATCTTATGGATGCAGTTTGCATTAGGATGTTTTTTTTCATGTTACAAAGAGGCTCTTATTGTTAGAAATAGATCCATCATTAGCAAATAATATAAAAGGAAATAATTTGAAATTAGATGATGATTCTGTCTCGAAGGAGAACATCTAAATTTATTATTTTTTTATTATGTAAAAATTGGATATTAACATTAAAAAGATTTTATTATTGCTCCTTTTGCTGTATTATTTTTAGTGAAATTTTGTGTATGTCTCACAAACATTAATTGGAAACATCAATATCAATAATGAGGGCAAAGCTATCCAGATTTTAAAGTTTTATATTAGGATGTATTTTCAAGTTGCGAAGACTCCTATTTTTAGAAATGGGTCCATCATTAGCAAATAATATAAAAGGACATAATTTTAAAGATGGACACACGTATATATATATTAAAGATTTTCTACTGAATACCTTACAAACAATACATTTGATTAAAAAACATTAAGTTGAAATTAGATAAATTAGAAGATTAAAGAGATATAATAATATTTAGATAAAATACAATAACAAGATATAATATATTTAGAATAAATAAGTTATAATTAAATACTAAGTGCGCTTTTGAAATAAACTTTTTGAAACATTGAAAATCGGAAAAAACATTTGGAATAATAAAGCATAAGTTTAAATTTGCGACAAATAAATGTCATGCAGCTATTACGTGCTCTAAAATAAGATTTTCTTTTTGAGTTTTCTTCAACAATACATGTACTTAAAAAGTATCTACATATTACAAAGTATCCTATAAAAATATCATATTTATGTTTGTCTTAAATTATTGAACAAAAATATATTTTACATGTATTTTTTATAAATATTTTCTATACTCACTTATACAATTTCAAGTTTCGTTATTTCTTATCCCCCTCTTATTATCAAAAATAAGTTACTGCTCTATTGAGGTCATATTCTTTGAGATATTTATTCACCCAATTAGCCAGCTTCTTAAAAACTCAAAGTTAAAGTTAATAACAAGAATAGTATGGATTTTAGAATCTTTCAAAACTTCAATCTTTTATTGGTTGCGTTGATGCATGCATACCATCCATTTTCGAACAACAAACCAAAATACTCAGTAATGAATAGATGAATGCATACTCTGAAGTATTTCTGATAGCATCGTTGGAGAATAAATCAACACAAAAAAAATAGTTCCTGAAAAAAAAAAGTATCTTTTTGTTGACAGAGTTTGACAATAGTTTTTCAAGAGCCTTCTATAGAATAGAACGATGAAAAGGACAGAAATATTCTTTTTAATTATCTCTGGTACAGAAGTGCCATGTTATAGAGCTGTGCAGTAGATGTCTTCTATGTTTCAGTTTGAAGAGAAAGAAGAAAAGGATATCATCTATCACAACTTAAAAAGCGTATTTTGCCACTACTAAAGTTACTTAATGATGCAAAAGGGGGAGTTTTTTTTTTTTTTTGGATGTAGTTTTATATTAGGATGTTTTTCTAGTTACAAAGAGGCTCTTATTGTTAAAAGTAGATTCATCATTAGCAAATAATATAAAAGGAAATAATTTGAAAAAAAATATGACACATTTGATTTGTTACTTTCTGTGTCAGTGCCTGCTTCTAAATGTATTATTTATTATTTAGAAATAGAATATTAACATTTTTTTTTAAATTTTACTGATTTGTTGTTTATTTTACCGTATTATTTTAAAGTATTTTCTGTATGTCTCACAACAAAAAATTGTAAATGCCAAAATTAATAATGAAAAGGAAAAAGCTATCCACATTTTAATGATTTATATTAGATATATAATATGTACTTTTCTTCTTTTGTATGTAGTCTTATATTAGGATGTTTTCCAGTTACAAAGAGGCTCTTATTGTTAGAAAAAGATTCATCATTAGCAAATAATATAAAAGGAAATAATTTAAGACACATTTAATTTGTAGATTTATATCTCGAGGAAGTGCATCTAAAATTACTACTTGGCTTATTACATATCCCAACTGTAATAGTTTCGACCTGCGAAGGTCACACATACAATCGCTGATTTCATAAGATCTCATTATCCATGACACTGATTATCTGTTTGAGTTTCAGATTGTTAACATTAGTACAAAACTAACTGCATGTAATATAAATACCACATTCACTCCTTATCGGCTAAAACATTACAGTGACAGGTCGTTTAATATGCTAAAGAATATACATTCCTTTTTCATAAGAACGAAATTAAAAACCTAAAATGACTTCACCGTCTACGGTTTTATCATTTTCTTTACAAAATACTATCGTGTTTGAACTAAACCGAAAATCTAAAGACTGACTACCATAAGTGTTTGATAAGTTATGTAGTAACATATATATATTATATTAAATTTTAAAACGAAGTGTTTAAATAAAAAGACATTAAACCCTAAAAGGATAAATATCCGATCTTAAACAATGGTTTGCAGTCTATTCCGCTAGACATTATAGTTCCTTGAATAAAATAAATGTCTTGCTTTGATACCTTAAAGTATAAGTGCGAAAAAAAATAAAGATTGTGGCAAGTTTTCGGATATTCTGTGTTTCTTTATTTCGACAAACGGAGCAAAATAGCGAGCGTGCATTCGATACGTGGTGGAAAGAAAGCGAGACAAAAAAATAAAAAAGAATTCGACCCATCGATATTGCATCTGAAGAGGAATTCCTTCCAAATCTACTACTTCAATAATTTGGGATCCCCATTTTTTTTTTCTTTATCGGTATTGTTTTTATCCCGCCCGTTTCATTGTTATCGGAAAGAAGTACCCGTTGGAAAAGAAACTTAAAGGAAAAAAAAAAAAAGGGGTGATTTTGAAGAAAGGTTCCACCCGTAGATTCCTGGCGCTATGTAGCCCTAAGTTCTGGCCCAATATTTTGTCAAGAGTGCTTTTTTCCACTCGACAAGCAAAAGGGCGAGAAATTCCGTTTCGTTTATGCATTTTATTTATTTGTTGCTTATTTACCCGTGAAAACAATGTATAAGAAAACTAAGTGTAAAGCAGCTGAAAGATCAAATATGAGCCCTAACAGCTGCACAGTATAAAAAGTAGTATTTTTGCAGCTGAATATAGTAGTTGCTAAAAAAACTCCAGAGTGCAAAAAACTAAAATGGAATAAAATAAATAAAATAAGAAATCACATATAACGTATAAAGAATCGTACAGGAAAGAACAAAGAAAGAAGAAAAAAAATTATCGTTTGCAGTTTTTTCCTTCTGAATGGGAAAACAGTCCACCATTTTATTATTGCCATCTGCGCGTCAAACGATGGTGGTCGGCCAAATTTTTATTTTTTGTTTGTTTGTGTATTTTTATTTATCGTTTGGCGATGTGTCGCGAGTAAAAAGTGTGGCTTTCAGAATTAAGAGTTGCGGTTAAATCGCCGCCTTTTCTAATGAAAGAAAAATAACCGACTTTGAAAAAGAAATAGAACGGAAAAGAAATGGAATAGTATGGAGAAAAAAAAATAATCCTGCGAACAGATGCTGGATCCGAAATTCTGAACTTCTAAGAATACATTCGATATTTTTTTTAATATCTAGAGGGTTCTAGAATATTTTATCTGCACAGGAAGGGGAACAAGTAAAAGGAAAATAACATTATCTTTATTTTTTGATAAATGAATTATTGGCTTGCTTGTAGTTTTCATGTCGTCTTGTTTTTATTATTATTTTTTTTATTTTCGAATTTTATTGATTATTTTTTCGAGATTCTAGAGCACATATCACTGATTTTATTTTTGGAAGGGATAAAAACATCTTTTTAAAAAGTAAATTTTCTTGCGACATTTTAATAACCTTAAATTTAATAAATTAACTTCAAAGATAAAATGCAATATTGTATATTTCAATTATATTCGAAATATTTAATATACGTTTAAATATATCAATGACTATGAAATAATTACATCTAAAATGTATTATACACTACAGGCTATTAAAACTGCTACATCAAGAAGGCGACATGTTACAGACGTGAAATTTAAACGACAGGAAGAAGATGCTGTGATATGCAAATGATTAGCTTTTCAGCGCATTCAGAAAAAGAAGCACAGGTAAAAACACCTATAATGTGTTTAAATGAGGAAATTGTTCAGCCAGTTTCTCATACACAATTTGCATTTGAACATTGTTGTCAGTGAAAAGTTGTTGTTATGCCTCGTGTAAGAAGCAGAAATGAGTACCAGCACGTTTCTGACTTTGATAAAGGTCGAATTGCAGCGTACGGGGATAGAGGTTTATCGTATCGAGGCGTCGGTCGAGATCCAATGATTGTCAGCTGAATATAGAATCGATGGGTTCAGGACGGTAATACGGAACGCCGTGTTGGATCTCAACGTGCCCCTATTACTAGCAGCCGAGAAGACAGGCATGTTACCCGCATGGCATTAATAAATTGTGCAGCCGCATCACGAGCCCTGAGACAAGAATTGGGGTCGTTTGCAAGACAGCAAGTGTCTGCACGAACAGTTCGATGGCGTTTGCAGCAGCATAAGACTCTCAGCTAGGTAACTATGGCTTGCGCCAGTCATGGCACTGCATCACATACAGGAGCGTCTTCAATATTGTGGTCAACGACGAACCTGGTTGCATGAATGGCGAGACGTCATTTTTTTGAGATGAATCAGGCTCTGTTTACAGCATCAAGGTGGTCCGTGTTTGGCAGCATCGTGGTGAATGCACATTGGCAGTGTGCATTCGTCACCGTGTTACTAACCCATCACCTGGACATGATGGTACGGGGTGCTATTGGATACACGCCTCGGTTACTTTTTGTTCTCCTGACGGTTCTTTTAACAATGCACGTTACATTTCTGTGGCGTGTCACGACTCGTGACTCTACCCTTTATTCGAACCTTGCGAAACCCCACGTTTCAGCAGGATAATACAACCGCATGTTGCAAGTATTGTACGGACCTTCTTGATACGGAAAATGTTCTGCTGTTGCCCTGGCCTGCACATTAACCAGATCCGTCAATAGAATACATCTGGTCTACGGTTGCAGAGCAACTGGCTTGTCACCATACGCCAGTCACTACGTTTAATGAGCTGTGACATCGTGTTGAAGCTGCATGGGCACCTGTACATGCCATCCAATCTCTGTTTGACTCAATGCCCAGGCGTATAAGTGCTGTTATTGCTGCCAGAGGTGGTTATTCTGGTTACTGATTTCTCAGGATCTATGCACCCAAATTTCTTGAAAATTAGATCACTTGTTATTTCCAGTATAATATATTTGTCCAAAAATATCATTTTATTATCTGCATTTCTTCCTGGTTTAGCAATTTTAATGGTGTATATATATATTTATATTTTATGCTGTTTTTTTTTTCTATTTTAATTCCTACGTATTCATCCACTTACAAAGTGCAATTTGTTATCAGTTTCAATTCTTTTTTTATTATTAACATTCTATTAAATTGTATAGACCCCCTATTAAATTGGAAAAAAAAAGATTTTTCAAATTCATAAAAGTAATAATATTTTCATGATAATATTTTTTTCAAAGGAATAATATAATTTGGATCATAAAATCTTTTTTTTTCTTTCTCATTAATTTTTTTTCACTTCAATTAATTTTTGTGAGAAATTACTGATTTTTGTGAGGCATGAGCTGATGGCCGAGTGAATGGAGCCTAGCGCCACAAGGAGCTCGAACCCGGTGATACCACGGATTTTTGTAGTGGTTTGGTATCATCTTTAAACAGGGTAGATCGCGCTCTCCTATGACTGTTAAATGTAGGGTTGACAACCTACCCCATAAAAAACATCTCCTTCCTTCAAATCTAAAACTAGTTAGATGCCCTTGCCATAATGGGACTGTTACGCAATTGAAAAGTGACATACATAAAATTGCACTAAATTATTACTGTAAAAATAACAAATAAAATAACTTTTAGATAGTAACACAAAAAAAAAATTTGATATGCTAATATCCAATTTTTACATAATAAAAATAATTCTTTTAGATGCACTCCCTCGAGACACGGTAAAAGCAACAAATCAAATGTGTCATATACATTTTTTTCAAATTATTTCAAATTATTTTTTATATTATTTGCTAATGATGAATCTATTTTTAACAATAAGAGCCTCTTTGTAACTAGAAAAAACATCCTAATATAAAACTACGTCCAAAAAAATCCCCCGCGCATCATTAAGTAGTAACTTTAGTAGTGGCAAAATACGCTTTTAAGTTGTGATAGATGATATCCTTTCTTCTTTCTGTTCAAACTGAAACGTAGAAAACATCTGCACGTTCTAGAACATGGCACTTCTGCACCAGAGATAATTAACCGGAATATTTCTGTCCTCTTCATCGTTCTATTCTTTACAAGGCTCTTGAAAACTATTCGTCAACAAAGGTACTTTTTTTTTTTGGAAGGAATTTTTTGTGCCTTGATTTATTCTCCAACGATGCTATCAGAAATACTTCAGAATATGGATTCGTCTATTCATTACTGATTATTATGGTTTGTTGTTCGAAAATGGATGGTATACATACATCAACACAACCAATGAAGGATTTGAAGTTTTTTTGAAGGATTCTGAAGTCTATTCTATTCTTGTTGTTAACTTTAACTTAGAGTTTTTAAGCTAAAGCTAATTGGATGAATAAATATCTCGCAAATATGACCTCAATAGAGCAGGAATTTATTTTTGATAATAAAAGGGGATAAGAAATAACGAAACCTAATACTGTAGACGTGAGTATAGAAAATATTTTTATAAAAATACTCTTAAAATATATTTTTTTATACATAATTTAAAGCAAATATAAATATGATATTTTAAAGGATACTTTATAATAGGAGATACTTTAAGTAGATGAGAGTTTTATTTTTTGAAGAAAACCCTAATAAAAATCTTATTTAAGTGCATATAATAGCTGCACAAATAATTTTTATCAAATTTAAACCTTATGCATTAATAATTTATTTTCCCAAATGTCTTTCCGATTTTCAATATTTCAAAAAAAGTTTATTTTAAAAACTCACTCAGTATTAAGTATAACTTATTTATTCTAATTGTGTTATATTTTAATGTTATTTTATCTTATATATTATTATATTTATATAATTTTAAAAATATTATATTGTTTGCAAATGATAAAAAATTTTTAATCCAAACGCTATGTTGAAAAATATCCTGATAGAAAACTTCTTATATAAATTCTATGTCATCATATATTCTATATATTTCTATTTTACATATATCTAATGAAAACTCTAAAATTTGGATACCTTTTATTTCTTATTATAAATTTTGACTTTTAATTAATTTTTTAAAAATACTTGATTTTTGCAATTAATTTTTGAGAAAAAATATGACCTTTCCCGCATTATTAATATTGACTTTTGCAATTATTTTTTGACTTTTTGCAATAAAATTCACTAAAATAATACAGTAAAATGAGCAACAAAATCAAAAAACATTTTTTTAATATTAATATCAAATTTTTACATAAGTAAAAGAAATAATACGTTTAGATGTTCACCCTCGAGACAGAAAGCAATAAATCAAATATGTCATCACATTTCAAATTATTTCCTTTTATATTATTTTCTAATGATGAATCTATTTCTAACAATAAGAGCCTCTTTGTAATAGAAAAAACATCCTAATATAAAACTACATCCAAAAGATAAAAAAAAAAATCCCCCTCGCATCATTAAGTAACTTTAGTAGTGGCAAAATACGCTTTTAAGTTGTGATAGATGATATCCTTTCTTCTTTCTCTTCAAACTGAAACGTAGAAGACATCCACTGCTCGCTCTACAACATGGCACTTCTGTACCAGAGATAATTAACCAGAATATTTCTGTTCTTTTCATCGTTCTATTCTTTACAAGGCTCTTGAAAACTATTCGTCAACAAAGGTACTTTTATTTGCAAGGAACTTTTTGTGTCTTGATTTATTCTCCAACGACGCTCTCATAAATACTTCAGAGTATGGATTCGTCTATTCATTACTGAGTATTATGGTTTGTTGTTCGAAATGGGTGATATACATACATCAACGCAACCAATGAAGGATTTGAAGTTTTGAAGCATTCTGAAGTCTATTCTGTTCTTGTTGTTAACTTTAACTTAGAGCTTTAAGAAGACGGCTAATTGGATGAATAAATATCTCAAAAGAAATATAACCTCAATAGAGCAGTAACTTATTTTTGATAATAAGAGTGGATAAGAAATAACGAACAGTATACGTGAATATAGAAAATATTTATATCAAATATATTTTAGTTACGTAAAATTTAAGGCAAATATAAATTTGTTTTGTAAAGGATAATTTATAATATGGGGAAGCTCTAATTACATATTTTTATTTTTGAAGAAAACCCAAATACTAATTCTTATTTAAGAATATATAATAGCTGCACAAAATTTATTTGTATCAAATTTAAACGTATGCTGAAATAATTCTTGGATTTCTTTCAAATAGTTTTCTAATTCTATATTTCAAAAAGTGTATTTCCAAAATGTACTTATTACCTAATTATAAGTTATTTATTCTAAGAGAATTATATCTTTGATACTGTATTATATAATATTAATATATCTTATTTATCTATTGGTATATTTAATACCGACTTCATCCTTCTTTCAATCAAACGTAAAGTTTGAAAGATATTCAGTAATCTTCTTACAATATATTCAAAAAATACATCTTAAATCAATTATTTCCTTACAAATGCATCGACATTTTTAAACGTATGTTAAATATTTTGAATATAATCAAATACACAACATTGAATTTATCTTTTGACGTTATTTAATTAAATTTAAGCTTGTTAAAAATGTCACAGGAATATTTACTTTTAAAAAGATTTTTTATCTCTTGAAGAAGTAAAAGTCAGTGATATGTGCCAAAGGCAACGTAGATAAAAATCAATAAAATTAGAAAAAAAATAAAAACAAGATGACATGAAAACTACAAGCGAGCCAATAATTCATTTAACAAAAAAATATATATATATATATATATATAAATAAATAAAAAATAAATAAATAAAAATGTTCTTTTCCTTTACTTGTTCCTTTCTCGTGCCGATAAAATATTCTAGAACCATCTAGATATTAAAAATATCGAATATATTCTTAGAAGTTCAGAATTCCGGATCCAGCATCTGTTCGAAGGACTTATTTTTTGTTCCATACTATTCCATTTATTTTTCGTTCCATTTCTTTTCAAAAGGCGGTTATTTTTCTTTCATTAGAAAAAGCGGCGACTTAACCGCAACTCTTAATTCTGATGCCACACTTTTACTCGCGACACATCACCAAACGATAAATCGAAAAAAAAAAAATACACAAACAAACGAAAAAAATAAAAATTAGGCCGAACACCATCTTTCGAAGCCCATATGGCAATAATAAAATGGTTGCCTTTTTTCCATTTAGAAGAAAAACTGCAAACGGTATTTTTGTTCTTTTTCTTTCTTTTTTTTTTTTTTTTCTTCACCATATTACCGTTATATATGAGTTTTTATTTTTATATTATTTTATTCCATTTTAGTTTTTTGCACTCTGGAGTTTCTTAGCAACTACTATATTCAGCTTCAAAAATACTACTTTTATACTGTGCAGCTGTTAGGGCTCATATTTGCTCTTTCAGCTACTTCACGCTCAGTTTTCTTATGCATTGTTTCCATGGGTAAATAACCAAAAAAAAAAAAAAAAAAAAAAAATAATAATAATAATAATAAATAAATAAAATACGTAAACGAAACGGAATTTCTCGCTCGTTTTTGCTTGCCGAGAGGAAAAAAAGCACTCTGGCGACAAAATATTGGGCCAGAACTTAGGCTGGATAGCGCCAGGAATCTACGGGCGGAACCATTCTTTCAAAAATCACCCCTTCTTTATTTTTTGTGCCTTAAGTTTCTTTTCCAGCGGTATTTCTTTCCGATAACAATGAAACGGGTGGGATAAAAACAATACCGATAAAGAAAAAAGGGCATCCCAAATTATTGAAGTAGTAGATTTGGAAGGAATTCCACTTTAGATGCAATATCGATGGGTCGAATTCTTTTTTTTTTTTATCACTTTTTTTTGTCTACCATACTTTCTACCACGTATCGGATGCACGTTCGCTATTTTGCTCCCGTTTGTCGAAATAAAGAAACACACAATATCCGAAAACTTGCCACAATCTTTTTTTTTTTTCCTTTTTATACTTTAAGGTATCTAAGCTAGACATTATTTTATTCAGGAGACTATATTGTCTAGCGGAATAGACTGCAGACCATCGTTGTTAGACGATATTTATCCTTTTATAGTTTATTCTCTTTCTTCAAACATTTTGTTTTTGAATTTATTAAAATATGTGTTATGTTAACTTATGGTAGGCAGCCTTTTAGATTTCTGGGACTTAGTTTCAAAACTCAATAGTATTTTGCCAAAAAAAAATGATAAAAAAGTAGGCAAAAGGGGTCCTTTAGGTTTGAGTATTGTAGCATGTTTCCCGCGAGAAAAGATATAACATTTCTGTTGCCAGAAGAAAGGAATGTATTATTCTTTAACAAATACATATTGGCAACATGTCACTGAAATCTGACAGCAGACAAGCAGTATCGTGGATATTTATATTATATGCAATAATTATTAGTGTTTTGTATTAATGAGAACAACCTAACACTCAAATCTGATAGGCAGATGACACTGATTGTCTACCAATGAGAGCTTCTAAAATTAGCCATTGTCTTGCCACAATATTTTTTCTTCTTACACTTTAAGGTATATAAGCTAGGCATTCATTTTATTCAAGATATTATATCGTCTAGAGGAATAGAATGCAAACCACCGTTGTAAGACGATATCTATCCTTTTAAGGTTTATTCTATTTTTATTTAAACATTGTGTATGAAATTTTAAAATAAAAAGCGTGACGGTAACTTAAGTAGTAACTTATAATACTTATTTATGGTAGTCAACTTTTAGATATCTGGAGCTTGGTTTCAAAGTTTGATATTATTTTGAAGCATGATAAAACAGTAGACAGAAAAGGCCTTCCTTCAGGTTTGAGTGTTGTTGCATCTTTCCATGAGGGAAAGATTTAGCATTTCTGTTTCCCAGGAGAAATGAATGTATATCTGTTAACAAATGCATTTCAACAACCTATCACTTAAATCTGACAGCAGATTAGAAGTACCGGGGATATTTATATTACATGCAATTAGTGTTTTGTACAAATCTCACTCAAATCTGATAGCAGATATTTTTGTGTCATGGATGATGAGACCTCTCGAAATTAGCGATTGTCTGTTCGAACTTCACAGGCCAAAACCATTACAGGCGGAATATGGACTACGCCATGAGTTGCTGCATCGTGATTGGCGAGAGACGATGGGCTGAGTATGTGTTCATGCCAATGGAAGTGAGGGAAGCCGATTCTTGGAGCCGGATTTTCTTAATGGGAGGTTTTCGGAAGAAGATAGTTCTGCGCCACTTGTCGATCAACAAGTGTTGTATTTTTTTCTCTGAAGTGACTGAACAGGCCGGAGTTTCCGCCTGTTTCAAAGTGAGCCTCTTTTGGTTTCGTGTATCACGCCGTGTATATCTAAGGTTTGCCACAGACCACGCCCATTAGATTCTTCGTAGACTCGATAACTCTGAAAGTATCCGACCATGAAAGGAACATCCCTTGTGTATCTAATTTATATCTTTTATTTTCATTTTTTTTGTAAATAGAGTTCTGTACACACACACACACACACACACAGATATATGTATATACACATATATATACTTTATATTTTTATTTAAATACATATATATATATATATATATATAATGTTTTAAATAAAAATTAAAAGTTTTACCCATGATCCTGAAAGTGGCCCTCTTCTTGAAGCCGTTATAGATCTAGTATAGCAGGCAAAGATGTTGAGTATAGGAAGAATGGAAATAATGATGAAATAAATACTATAAACAACATACTTGAACGTAGTATTTTATTGAAATTTGTTTGTGGTAACATAATCTGAAATAAAACCCACATATTTTATTGAAGATTTCACAATATCAATATTCAATTGATCTACAAATATCATTGGTTCATGTGGCAAGGCTTAAAAACATTTACATTTGACAGAAATATATATGTTATGGTGTATAAGTCTTCTTCATTAACGCAACGACCCATGCTGGTGAAAGGCAGACAACCTACTGGCAGATTTCGAGACAAGACATGTTTCTTTTACGGGAAAGTGTTGACAGCCCTACTGCCAACGTTCTACGGTCATTAGACCAGGACCTATGGTTTAAAATGGATTTCTAGCTACAACAGGCATCCACGGCATCGCCGGGACTCGAACACAAAACTGGAGGGTGTATTCACTTGACCATCAGACATCCATATGTTGTATATTATGTCAGCAATTTATTATAGCTGAGCTGTTAACTTTTATGAATTTTTCATGCTGTAGAATTTTTATAGATATGTATGGTTAGTATATATTTTTTTCTCCAAAAATTGTGAAAAGGAATTAATTGTTTAATTAACAAAATCTGTAACTTTTAGAATGAAATATACATATTATAGTAACTTGTAAAAATTTTATATATCTATATAAAAGCAAGAAATATGTTCGTAGGTATGTATTTCCTTTTGGTTCAGTTTTTTTCTCTGAATCTATTGGTTTTTATTAGTGCGAAGACAAAAATTATAAAAAATTCTTCAAATTAACTATTTTTAGTAAAATAAAAATTTATTATCTAATGTAATATAACAATGTAATTACATCGTTGTAATAAATTAATAAATTTTAACTATATGAATTATTATTTGTATTAAATAGTTTTTATGTAATCAATGTTATGTAAGAACATATTTTTATCAATTTTTTTTCAAAGTTAAATCTGTGAGCTTTTTGTGTACATGTTTCTGATTTCAAGGGTTTAAATTCATGTTTTCAGTATTTAGTTTATGCTAAAAATAAATTACAATTTTGAGATCTGAAATAGAAATACAAATTGAAATCATAATCTGATGCCGTACTACCTACATTTATAATTTTTTTTATACGTTCAGGAATAATGAAAAAAATAATAATAAAAAAAGCTCGCTCAAAGTTTTTTTTTTTTACAGACGTCTACGGTCTCATTAAAAATATTAAAGTCCTACAATTATTTTTATATCTAATTTCTCTTTATCAAATTAATTTTTTATTAGGAAAAATCATTGATGTTTGATAAATTATATTTTAAAATATTAAATAATAGTGATTCATTTGAATAATGGTTGATTAACAATGCATATTTTAAAAACCAAATAAATTTTAATTACTTTTAAGTCGTTGTAAATTATATGTCATTTAAGAATCGTCTGCACAACTATAACGATTACGATGACGATAGATAACGATTTCTACTACTTTTAATTTGTAATTAATATCTTTTCTTCATTTACTGCTTAAAATTATTATTTTTTTTAATATTATTAACCAGTCTATAATTTCTGGGATATCTTCTATAATATATGGGATACATTATTTTTTTTTTATTTGAGAAGGGAAATATAAGAACATATTTCTATTTAATTCTTTTTAATTGCATTAATTTTGTAATTTTTACGTTTTATAAAAATATTTTTTAATATGATAATGAAATGGATTAAATATTAAAGGGTTAAAACATCTTTTTATCTAATTTTATTTTCACAATTAATTTTTCATTAGTAATAATTATTAATGTTTAACAAATTATGTTTGTAAGTATTAAGTAATAATAATAGTTTTAAATAATTGTTTATTAACGATACATATTGAAAAAAATTTTTTAATTACTTTTAAGTCGCTGTAAATGATATGTTATGTAATACATTTAAGAATCGTCTGCTCAGTTATAACGAACAGAAAATGACGTTATAGATCTTTACATCTTCTAATTCGTTTTTTAAATTTTTTTCATTTACTGCTTAAACATAGTATTTTTTATATATATATATATATAATATTATACTCTATAATTTATGTGTGTATACAGATACACTGCGTGAAAAAGTAGAAGGACATGAGATTATTTTTGATAAATGAATAATGACGCATTTTTTTAAACAATTAATTTATTCACAACGTTTTTACATGCAGATACCTGTATCTAGACAAAACAAAAAAGTACACAATTAAAAAAAAAAAATAAAAATTGGTTTTGACGATCTCATGATCAGTGAAAAAGTAGAAGGACACTTCTGAAAAAGAGGTGTACTATATAAATTAACATGGAATTCTTTTCCCGTTGACTCGAATTACTTCGAAATCCTATTTGGCATCGAACTGTATAAAGATTGAATTTTTGTTTGGCAAAAATTGTCCCATACAAAGTTTAATGATTTCTGCAGCTCAGCTACAGGTTCAAACTGCTTTCCACCCTCGTAAACACGACGTACAACCATTGCCCATATGTTCTCTACAATTTTTGAGATCAGGACTTTTAGCAGGCCAATGTAAAAGTCGAACATTGTTTGCTGCAAACCAATCTTTAACACCATTTGCAGTGTGAATTGATGCTCCTCTTGCTGAAAAAAATCCAATCATCTCCTCCTAACTCAATGCCATACGGGAGAAGATTTGAGTTTAGAGTCTGGATGTAGTCTGTATGGTTCTGTCTACCATTTAGAAAGACTAAACTTGTCCTGCCTCCATAGCCAACTGCTAACCATACCATTAAACCACCTCCTCCCATCTGTCGAGTAGAATAAGTTTCTTCTTCAATACCAAGACCGTGCCAATAGTACTGACAACCATCTGGACCATACAAATTGAATTTTTCTCATCGGAAAATATAACTGAGGTCCATTCTGAGCTCCAGGACATGTGGTCTTTAGCCCACTGCAGTCGGTTCTTCATGTGTCCTTCATTCCACTTGGATGGATGATGCATCCGTTTTTTCGAATTTTTGAGCGTTTTATGTAGTTATAGACAGTTCTTTTATTTACATGTGTAATTCCTGATTGAAATTTGCCTTGCCGACACTTCCACCAGTCTTTTTGAGTTCACGAATGATTTTTCGTTGATCACGTTGGGTGAGTTTTTTTTATCTTCCTGTCTTCTTTTTTCTTCTGTCACTTTCAGGGTTTCTTATGAAGTTCGAAACAGTATTAGACTGATTCGTAGCTGCCGTGCAATCTCTCTCACAACTTTGCCTTCATTTTTTATAGGCAACTATTTGGCCCTTCTGAAACTTACTTAAGGATATTCCTCTGGGCATCCTAAAACCAACAAAAACTATGAATTTCTAGCTAAATATTTTATTCTTGGTAAAAAGGAATTAAAGAGAAAAAAAACACTTACCTATAAACTTTCCAACAGTTTCTAAATAGATTTTTTTGGACGTGTCCTTCTACTTTTTCACACACCTAAAGTTATTAAGTATTGCATTCCTAAGTAAAAATAAGTGGTAAGTAAAAAAAAATCTCATTTAACTTTCACTTAACGTAAATTAAAACTCTAACAAAACAACTCTCTATAAAAATCAGGTCAAAAGCAATAAAAATAAAAGCATATTGTACAAAAAATGACTGTCCTTCTAACAGTGTATGAAATACATTATTTTTTTATCATTTTAGAAAATAAATGTAACGAAAATTTATATATAATTCCTTTTTAATTGCATTAAATACGTAACATTTAACATATTATAAAAAGACTTATTTTAATATAATGATGAAAATTTAAATGTTTCAAATTTTTCTAAAATTTATATAAATTTTAAAAAGTTTCAATCTTTTATTTTTGTAATATATCATTGTTTTACAATTTTTTTTTTATATAATTGTCAATGTTTAATTAACTGTATTTAATTTTGAACAAAATTTCACAATATTCCTTTTTCAATTTCAATCTGTAAAATATGTATTTTATTAATAAATGATTTAATATTTATTATCTGTTATTAAATGCATTAATAAGTACATTATTAAACACATTAAATATTCTATAATCTAATAATCTCTTGCTCTTAAATAAAACAAGTTAACATTAATAAGTATATTTACATTCTTGTGTATTAACAAAACGTTAATACAATTTTTTGAGTTTCACTTTTTACTAAATTTTTAGAACTGTTATATTGAAATATAGTGGCAAATAAATAACCATAAAATTTATATTTTTATTGTTCAAACTTATGAATTTAAATCAATATACGGATATATGTATAAGCAAGTAATATAAAACAAAAATTTTTAGTCAATTCTACTTTTTTTTTTTCACTATATTGCAGAAAGTCCTTTATAAATCATTTTCATTCATTTTTTAAGTTTATCTGCCGCCATCTATTGGTAGATATATGCAACTTAAATCTAAAAAAAACTAAAAATTAATTAATTAAATTTAATTTCTGAATTAATATTAGCACTGTCAAGGGTCATCCACTACAAGTTCAAAGAAAATGTATTTCAACTTGAGTGGATGAATAAAAGTATTTTATGAACGATTGAAAATTTGAACAAGATATATTTAAGGAGAGTGTAACTAATAGAAGGAATTGAAAAATGGATTCAAATTTATAAAATATATATTCTATATAATCTATCGCTGATTAATAAACGCGTTAATAATAAGTTCATTTACATTGTTGTGTACAAACAAAAACATTATACGAATTTGAATTACGTTTTACTACATGTTTAGCACTATAATATTGAAATATAATGCTATTTAGACCTAAAATTCTTATTTTTATGGTAATAACTTGTGAATTTTAATCTAGATACTTTATGTGCTTAAATTCAAAATTTATAAAAGTTAAAAGTGAACAATATAATGATTATTTTGTTAATACAATTTTAATTATGAAAAATTCCATTAACTTTAATTTAAAATTTCAAAAGATTTTAACAAATTCAGCTTACCAGCTTTGTTATTATTTTAATTTAATTTATGCAAACAAAACTAGAATTTAAAATACTAAATGCAGCTGTGCAATGTTATCATTTATATGTTTATATTTTCGCTATTAAAGAAACATTGTAGAAGAAGATTATTATATTTATCTTTAAAGATTTTGGTGTCTTTATCCTGATGTATATATTATATTTTTGTATTATATTTTCGCAATACGACAATTTTCATTTCCATTCTGCTATTAAGTGTTTAGTTAATAACTAATTTAATTAATAATTTGTATAGTAATAAAACATTAATAAAATTAAGTTGTTCGCTTTTATTATATTTTTTATAACTGAAATATAATGCTATTTAAACTTAAAATGTCTATTTGTATGGTTCAAATTTATGAATTTAAGTCTAGGTAAGGATATACGTAAAAAAAAATAATAATAAAAAACTGGATTCAAATTTATAAAAGTTAAATCTTAACAATACAATGATTATTTTGTTAATACATATAATAATTAATAATAATAATAAATAAATAAATTTTGTTAATACATACAATATAATATAATAAAAATATTTAATTTTAATTATCAATATATAATTAACTTTAATTTTAAAATTTCAAAAAAAATTAACAAATTCATCTTGCCGGTTTTGTTATTTTAATTTAATTTATTCAAACAAAATTACCTAGAATTTAAACACTAAATGCAGCTGTGAAAAGTTATCATTTATATGTTTATATTTTCCGATTAAAGAAACATTTTGAAAGCAGATTATTATATTTATCTTTAAATACTCTGGTGACTCAGCTAAATAAACATACTCACTGTTGCTATTCATTAGTAATAACAAATGACATTATCGCTTTCGGCTATGTATTAATGAGGCTGTCAAATAGAAACATACGTTTAAATGATTTTGAAAGAACGTGAAATATTAATCTTACGGCTAGACGACAAATATTTAACTACCATTACGATTATTGAAAATAAAAATTCGCTAATTAACCTGTGGATTCTATTTAAAAATGCAAATTGATGAACACGAAATGTAAAGGAAAAAATTATTTTAAGTAATCCTATCATCTGTTAATACATTTTAGTTTTCGTACATAGAAAAAGTCTTGAGTACCATTAATTATTTAACCGTGGATTTAATCTTTTGTTAAATATAAAAGAAGTTGAGTTATTTAAGTATGTAAAATAGGATTTACATATAGATTTGTATTAAAACTACTTAATGATGTTGATAATTAATTTTAGGATGTAATCCTATCACTTTTTTTCTGTTTACTTCAGTAGCACCTGTACAATTTTTAAGTACTTGAAATAGATTAATGTTCATTAACATTATAAGCTGATCTATGGTATTAAAATTTTAAAAATTTAGGGTTGCTATAGCCTGGGGAACCGTGTAAAAATGGAAAGAATTTGTAAAAATATATTAGATTTTGCTTAAGATTTATCACTAGGAAAATTGATTGCATGTTTTCCTGATAAAATAACTTCTTAAAAATTTAATAGACTATACTAGTTTAAAAAGAAACGTACATTGTAAGTATACTATGTACGAAGTTACTATGTAAGTTACTATGTATGAAGATGATTTAAAATTTCTTCTTTTCTTGAAAGTCTATAAACTTTTATAAAATGCAAATTTTGTTTTTTTGTGCATCACTAGATGGATACTGTGATAAAATAATGCGTATAATAATGTGAAAAACGAAGCTGTTTTAGTTTATTTTATGAAATTGTGGTAATAAAAGTACATCATACACATATATTACAGTTTATTATACAAAATATATAAAATACATTATCTATATTATATATTATATTTATTATACCTCATATATATATTAAACGAGATATATACATGCATTATATTTATAACGTACTTTGTAAGTATACATATAAAGATACACACACATATACACATTATACAAACACATATACACATTATACAAACACAAATACACATTATAAAAACACATATATTATTTATATTACACATTATTTTAAAGTATCGTTACCAGAGGGTAACGAAGGTTAGCAATAAAATCTGCGGGAATTTCTTGCCAGTGTTTCTAAGGATTGCAAAAATAGTACCAGACATTTATCCAAACAAATATTATTTGAAAAAATCAGAATCAAAATAATTTTTTAATAGAACTAAATAGTGTTATTTTTTTTATGATGCCACAGATTTCGGGCTCGAAACCCTGTGGTGACACGGATAATAGTATTGGTTCAGAATCCACTTTAAACCGTATGTACCGATCTCATATGACTGTAGAGTTTTTGTACATAAAGTGGAAAACCCTTTTCCGTACCAAAAAGAAAACAACGCTTGTCTCAAAATCTGCCAGTATTTTACGTTAATTGCTTTTAAAATGTATATTTTATTAAAAATATAATAAATTCGACACATTTTCTTTAAGTCAATTTTTAGAATAATTTGAATGAATTTTTAAAAATGTTTAACTTTAGAGCCTACCCCTTTAAGCCCGAAAACGTAAATAACGTTTGGTGAGGCAGTTATGAAACATTTTCATGGCAAAGCTAACCCGAACGATCAGGATGGTTGCCACCCTCATGACTCAGTGATTATTTATATATTCACAGATTATTTTAATTATTTTTAGTATCATTGAAGTCAACGTCTACTAAAAATTTAAAAAAAATTAAATTTAAATATAAAAAGTTTCAAGTTTTAAAGGTCAATTCAAAGACGTTTTTTAAGGAAAAAAAAAAGACATTTAAAAATATGTGATACTCATTCTTATAAACTTTGCTTTCCTTTTTTTGAAAACAATTGTAAACCCAATATTTAACCTCGACTTCACATCAAAAAATACTATTAACGTTACATAAATAATTTCATCGTCAAATAACAACGCAGAAAGTTAATTTCTGCATTCGTTTATTGAAGACAAAACTTCTGTTCCATGTAAGCTCCTTTTTTTCCATTGAAATTTTATTTAAATAACATTAAAGTGAATACGAGAATGCAGATATTGTTTTGCCTCTTCTCCTCCAAAATCAATAATACGTTTTCCGGTTTCGCTTTCGGAATAAAATATTATTAAATGGTTGTTACCGAGATACTTGTTTTCTGATCAATGAAGAATGCATTTTTAGGCTTATGGGAATTGTAATTCTTAAAGTTATTGGAAAAAGCAACAATTTGACAAATAACATTTCGGCCAATAAAAACATTTTGTAAATAAAAGTGCTTTAACTGTGATTGTATTGAGTTGAGAACCTTTTAGGTAAAGTCTACTCTATTTATATGCAATTAAAACAAAGTACTTTTAGGGACTTTAAGAGCAATATGTTTCGGTTGAATGAACTGAATCGAAAAATATTGTTCTTAGAGATTGTTTTTTTTTTTTAATTTTAATATTTTCGTAATGTTTTTATTTGTTGTTTCTTGATTCCGATTGGTTTGGTGCAGATGGGTAGTTTCAGATGGGCATATAGTTTTTAAAGTAACTTATTGTTTCTTGACTCTAGCAGATGTGATTTTAAGTAGATTGACATTGATTTAAATGTCTTGGTTTAAGTCAATATATTTTAAAGACATTTTTTAAAATAATCTTTTGATAAAATATTTAATCTATATTATTATTATTCTTCATTGGCTCAACAGTCATATTAGACATACTATTTAAAGTAGATTTCGAACCCCTACAAACATCCATGGCAACGCAGGTTCTCGAATATTAATCCAGTGGCGCCAGAAGACTAATATATTCTTCTTCTTTTTATTGGCACAACAGCCCCATGGTGCCTAATGGCAGATTTCGAGCCAGGATATGTTTTTCTTTTAATGGGGTTGAGTTGTCCTCCCTACGCCTCAGTCATATTAGACTCGGACAAACGATTTAAAGGGGATTTCGAACCATTACAAACATCCATGGCACAACCTCGACTGGGACCTAAAATCTGTGATATGGAGAGCCATAGAGAAATTCACTCGTCCATCAGGCCCCCCTATAGTTTAATTAAAAACAAAACGTTTTAGTGCGTAAAAAATACAGTAACACATTTTTTTCTAAGTTTTAATATTATTTATGTTAATTGCATTTATATCGTATATTGTTATTAAAAAATATAATAAATTAAACATCTTTTGTTTATTAAACTTACACCTTTTAGTATTTAAAGACATTTAAAAATATCTGATTCGCACATAAAGATTCTATTCTTTAAAAAAAACAATTTTAAACCAAATATTTAACCTCAACCTCACATCATAATGCTATTAGCGTTACATTAATAATTCCATCATCAAATAACAACGCAGAAAGTTAACTTCTACATTCTTTTATTGAATGCAGAACTTCTGTCACATGTAAGCTCCTTTTTTTCCATTGGAAATTGTATTTAAATAACGTTAAAGTGAATACGAGAATGCAGATATTGTTTTGCCTTTTCTGCTCCAAAAATCAATAATACGTTTTCCGGTTTCACTTTCGGAATAAAATTTTATTAAATGGTTGTTATCGAGATAATTGTTTTCTGATCAATAAAGCATGCATTTTAGGCTCATGGGAATTGTAATTCTTAAAGTTATTGAAAAATAGCAACGTTCTTGACAAATAACATTCCCGCCCAATAAAAAACATTTTGTAAATATAAGTGCTCTAACTTTGATTTGTATTGGTTGAGAACCTTTTAGATAAAGTCTACTCTATTTATATGAAATTAAAATGAAGTACTTTTAGGGGACTTTAAGAACAATATGTTTCGATTGAATGAATTCAATCGAAATATATCGTTCTTAAAGATTCTTATTTTATTTTAATTTTAATATCTTCAGAATGTTTTTATTCGTTCATCTATTTTTTACTCTATCAGATATGTTTTTAACTAGAATTTTATTGATTTAAATGTTTTGGTGTAAGTCAGAATTTTTTATAAAACAGTTTACTTTTATAGTTAATCCTTAGAACAAATATTTAAGCTATCATATTGTACTTCTTCATTGGTGGAACAGTCCCATGGTGGGCTAAGGCCGTCTGCCTACTTGTAGATTTTGAAACTGGAGATGTTTTCTTTGTATGTGGTAGGGATGCCAGTTCTACGACCCGCCATCTAGAGTCAAATTATACCAGGACCTACTTATTTAAATGGATTCCCATCAGCTAAAAACCCTCCATTGCACTGCCGGACCTCGAACCCGAAACCTGAACTCAAAAATTGATTATTACAGATTTCTATATTATTATGAATATTCTATAACCGACGAGAATACGAGAATTTCGGGATTCGAACACGAAACCTGTGACACCGAGGGCCGGATCTTAAATAATAATTACAACCAAAAAATTTTCAATGTATGAACATATTGATAACAAAATAATTTTCTATTTTTTTATTGATATTTTGAATTAATTGCATATATATTGTATATTCCTATTAAAAAAAAAATATAGTAAATTCAACACTTTTTTTAAGTCAAATATTTAGAATATTCTCTAAATAAAGAGAATACGAGAATGCCGAGACTCGAACCTGAAACCCGCGGTACCGAGCACCAGATCATAAATCATAATTATATTATAGAATTTTTGTATAAAATATATATAATAAGATATATTTGAGTACTTTATATTTGAGTGTTTAAAACACATTGAATATTAGAGCCTACCAATATAATGAAGTTTTTTTGGAAAAAAAAAGGCATTCAAAAACATTTAATGCACATTTTTATAAAGTTTGCTTTCCTTTTTTTAAACAACTTTAAATCCATTATTTAATCTCAACCTCACATCATAATGCTATTAACGTTACATCAATAATTTCATCCTCCAATAACAACGCAGAAAGATAACTTCTGCATCTATTTACTGAAGGCACAACTTCTGTCTTCTGTAAGCTCCTTTTACCATTGGAAATTTTATTTAAATAACATTAAAGCGAATACGAGAATGCAGATATTTTTTTGCCCTTTCTGCTCCAAAATCTATTAATACGTTTTTCGGTTTCACTTTCGGAATAGAATTTTATTAAATGGTTGTTATCGAGATACTTGTTTCATGCTCTCTGATCAATAAAGCATGCATTTTTAGGCTCATGAGAATTGTAGTTATTGAAGTTATTGAAAAAAAATACGTCGTGACAAATAACATTTCGCCAAGAAAAACATTTTATAAATAAAAGGGCTTTAACTGTGATTGTATTGAGTTGATAACCTTTTAGATAAAAAGCCTACTCTATTGATATGAAATTAAAATAAAGTACTTTTAAGAAAATATATTTCGATAGTACTCATTCAATCGAAACATATTGTTCTTAAAGATTCTTTTTCCGTTTTAATTTTAAATTTGTTGTTTCTTGCTTCAGATGTAGTTTCAAGTATATTTGCATTGATTTAAAATGTTTCTGTTAAATTCGTAGTTTTCTAATATAGCTTTTGATCCAATATATCTAAGCTATCATATTATTCTTAATTAGCTCACAGTGATATTATACAGGGGCATACGGTTTAAAGTAGATTGTGAACAACTACAAATATCCATGACACTTCCGGGTCTCTAATATGAAACCTGTGGCGCCAGAAACGTAACATATCCTTCCTCTTCTTCTTCGTTGGCGCATTAGCCCCTTGGTGGGCAAAGGCCATTTGCCTACTAGCAGATTTCAAGACAGGAGATGTTTTCTTTTATAGGGTAGAGGTTTCAGCCCTACGCACAACAGTCACATTAGACTCGGACATACGATTTAAAGGGATTCCGAGCCATTACAAACATCCACGGCACCACCGGTACAGAAACCCGAAACCTGCAGCATAGAAAGACAAAGTGATATTCAATCGTCCATCAGGCAACACTAAATTATAATTACAACCTAAATTTTTTAATGTATAAAACATAGTAACAGAATAATATTCTACTTTTATTAATATTTATGTTAATTTCAATTATATTCTGTATTATTATAAAAAATATTAAATTAAACTCCTTTTAATTATTAAACACCAATGAAGTTTAAAGGAGAAAAAAGAGATTTACAAATTTTTAGACACGTATTTTTATAAAGTTCACTTTTAGAAACAATTTTAAATCCCATTTTTAACCTCAACCTGACATCATAATGCTATTAAGGTTACATCAATAATTTCATCATCCAATAACAAAGCAGGAAGTTAAACTTCTTCATCTATTAATTGAAGGCAGAACTTCTGTCTCATGTAAGCTCCTTTTTCCATTGGAAATTTTATTTAAATAACATTAAAGCGAATACGAGAATGCAGATATTGTTTTGCCTTTTCTCTTACAAAAATCCAATAATACGTTTTCCGGTTTCACTTTCGGAATAAAAATTTTATTAAATGGTTGTTATCGAGATACTTGTTCTCTGATCAATAGAGATATATTTAATTTCATTTTTAGGCTCATGGGAATTGTGATTCTTAAAGTTATTGAAATAAAACAACGTCTTGACAAATAACATTTCGTCCAATAAAACAAATAAAAGTGCTTTTACTTGTGATTGTATTGAGTTGAGGAACTTTTAGATAAAGTCTACTCTATTGATATGAAATTAAAATAAAGTACTTTTAACACGTTTAAGAACAATATATTTAAATTGAATGAATTCAATTGAAAATATTGTTCTTAAAGATTAGGTTTCCATTTTAATTTTAATATATTCAGAATAATTTTATTTGTTGTTTCTTGAAACTGGAAGATGTGTTTTTAAGTAAATTTTCATTAATCTAAAATGTTTTGGTGTATGTCAGCATCTTTTGAAGGCATTTTTGTTAAATTAAATTTTTATTGAAATATTTACGTTCGATTGTCGCTTTGCAGTCATTTTGTGCCCATTTTATGATAATTAGACCGGAAACTACAGTATAAAGGAATCTGAACCACGAACAAACATCAATGCCGCCGCCAGGATTCGAACCTGAAGCCTGTAGTATCAAAGGCCAGAGGTCTTGCCAGTTGGTTATTAGCCAGCAATCAAATATTGAAGCTATTATATTTTTTTTCTTCATTCGCGCAACAGTGCCATGGTGGACCAAGGCTATTTGCCCACTGGCAGATTTTGAGACAGGAGATGTTTTTGTTTTACGGGGTTGTGTTGTCAGCCGTACGAATAATACTCTTCATTCATATTAGGCTGATTAAAGTGAATTTCGAACCACTACAAATATCCTCGGCACCACCGAGACAGAAACCCGAAATCTGTTGCACAGAGTGACAGATCATAAATTATAATTACAATCTCAAGTTTTTAATGTATAAAAATTATAATAAAAAATAATTTTCAATTTTCATATTTTTTATGTTAAATGACTTATTATTATTGTTAAAAGTTATTAAAAATTACAATTTATTAATTAGTATTAATATATTATTATTAAAACTTACAGAAAATTAAACACCTTTCTTTAAGTGAAATTTTTAGAATAATTATATATTTGTGTGTTTTAAAAATATTGAACTTTAGTGTCACAACAATGGAGTTTTTTAGGTAAAAAGAAAAGACATTTAAAAATATTTGATACACATTTTTATAAAGTTTGCTTTTCTTTTCTTAAAAACAAATTTAAATCCAATATTTAACCTCAACCTCACAGCATAATGCTATTAACGTTACATCAATAATTTCATCATCAAATAACAAAGAAAAAAGTGAACTTCTGCATCAATTTATTGAAGACAGAACTTCTGTCGCATGTAAGCTCCTTTTTTTCCATTAGAAAATGTTATTTAAATAACATTAAAAGTGAATACGATAATGCAGATATTGTTTTGCCTTTTCTCCTCCAAAATCCAATAATACGTTTTCCGGTTTCGCTTTCGGAATAAAATGTTATTCAATGGTTGTGATCGAGATACTTATTCTCTGATCAATAGAGCATGTATTTTTAGGCTCAAGGGAATTGTAAGTTTTACAGTTATTGAAAAAAATACAACGTTCTTGACAAATAACATTTCGGCCAATAAAAACATTTGTAAATAAAATTGCTTTTAACTGTGATTGTATTGAGTTGAGAACCGATTCAGATAAAGTCTACTCTATTTATATGGAATTAAAATAAAGTATATTTAGTGACTTTAAAAACAATATGTTTCGAATGAATGTGAATTCATTCATTCGAAACATATTGTTGTGAAAAATATTGTTCTTAAAAATTCTTTTTTTTCATTTTAAGTTTAATATTTCCAGAATGTTTTTATTTGTTGTTGCTGAATCTTAGCAGATGTGTTTTTAAGTAGATCTGCTTTGATTTAATGTCTTTTGGTTTAAGTCAGAATCTTTTGAAGACATTTTCATTTTGAAAATGAATATTTTTTTCAAATTATTAAGCTATTATATTCATCGTCTTCTTCATTGGTGCAACAAGATCGTGTGACTACTGGTAGATTTCCAGACAGGTGATGTTTGGCTTTTACGGGGTAGGATTGTTAATCCTACGCTCACAGTCATGTTACACTAGGACCTACGACTTCAAATGGATTCCGAACCGCTACAAACATCCGCGCCACCGCCGAGACTCGAACCGAAACCTGAGTCATCGTGCGCCAAATCATTATTTAATTTTTTTTTCTTCTAATGCAGCTGGCAGTATAGACCGTGGTCTTCTATACCATAAGGTCTGCACCGACGTTACTCACTTTGCGCTACCCAGGCGGCGCGTGTAACTTGATGATAAACCACGGGCGCGGAGTAACAATGCCCCTGCAACGCTCTACGATCCTATTAGGGCCGGGACCTACAGTTTAAAGTGGATTCCGAACCACTACAAATACCCATGGCACCGCGTGGATTCGAACCCAATACCTGTGGTACCGAGCGCCAGAGCACTAGCCACTCGGTCATCAGGTTCCTTATTTATAATCACCACTTAGGATCTTTAATGTATAAAAATTATAGTAACACAAAATGTTGTACTTTTTATTGATATTTTATATTAAATGCCTTATTATTATTAAAAATTATTGTTATAACATTATTATTCAAAAATATTAATTATTGTTTATTATTTATTATTAATTATTATTATTATTAGTTATTATTATTAATTATTAATATTATTAATTATTAATATTATTAATTATTATTTATTATTATTATTAAAAACTTTTATAATTACATTAATATTTAAAATGCATAGAAAATTAAACACCTGTCTATAAGTCAAATTTCTAGAATAATCTAACATTTGAATGTTTCAAAATTGTGGAATATGATAGCCTACCAATACAATAATATTTTTAAGGGGAAAAAAAGGGCATTTAAATACATTTAACACACAATTTTATAGAGTTCGCTTTCTTTTTTTTTTTTTTTAAATCAATTTTAAATCCAATATTTAACCTCAACCTCACATCATAATGCTATTAGCGTTACATCAATAATCTCATCATACAATAACAATGCAGGAAGTTAACTTCTGCATTCGTTTATTAAAGCCAGAACTTCTGCCACATGTAAGCTCTTTTTTTTTCTATTGGAAAAATGTTATTTAAATAACATTAAAGCGAATACGAGAATGCAGATATTGTTTTGCCCTTTCTCCACTAAAATCCAATAATATGTTTTCCGGTTTCAGTTTCGGAATAAAATTTTATTAAATGTTTGTTATCGAGATACTTGTTTTCTGCTTTTTGATCAATAACGCATGCATTTTTAGGCTTATGGGAATTGTAAGTCTTGAAGTTATTGAAAAAGCAACCGTCTTGGCAAATAACATTCCGGCCAATAAAAACATTTTGGAAATAAAAGTGCTTTAACTGTGATTGTATTGAATTGAGAACCTTTTAGATAAAGTCTACTCTATTTATATGAAATTAAAATAAAGTACTTTTAGATCTTTATGAACAATATGCTTCGATTGAATGAGTTCAGTCGGAATATATTGTTCTTAAAGTTTCTTTTTCATTTTAACTTTAATATTTTCAGAATGCTTTTATTTGCTCTGTCTTGATTCAGGTTAATTTGTGGCAGATGTGCAGATTCAGACAGGCAGATATTTTTTAAAGTAGTTTATTGTTTCTTGATTCTCGCAGATGTGCTTTTTTAGGTAGATTTGCATTGATTTAAAATATTTTGGTAAAAGTTAGTATCTTTTAAAGACATTTTATTTTGCTTTTTAATTAAACTTTTGATCGAATATCGAATATTTAGTGTGTTTAGTCGTTCTACGGTCATTTTGAGCACATTTTAGGTTAATTAGACAAAAATGTAAAGTTTTAAACGGATTTAGAACCATGAACAAACATCCGTGCCATCTCCAGGATTCGAACCTGATGCCTGCGGTATTGAAGACCAGACCTCTTGCCAATAGGCGATCAAGCTGCAATGAAATATTTAAGCTATTATATTATTCTTCAGCTTCTTCATTGGTGCAATAGTTCTATCTTGGGCCAAGTCCGTTTGCCTACTGGCAGATTTTCGCGACAGATGTTTTCTTTTTACGGCATATTGTTGTCAGGAATACGCCTGACTCTCTAAAGTCATATCACACTGAGACGTACAGTTTAAAGTGGATTTTGAACCACTAGAAGCATCCATGGCACCACCGTGACTCGAATTGAAAACCTGTGACATCGTGCGCCAGAACATATGTCATAATTACAACCTAAATTTTTAATGTATAAAAATATGATAACAAAATAATTTTATTGATATTTTGCGTTAAATTCTTTTATATTGAGTATTATTATCAAAATTAATATACACACCTTTTCTTTAAGTCAAATTTTAAGAATTTTTAAACATTTTAAATATATTTAACACTGGAGCCTGACAAATTTATGAAGTTTATACGGGAAAAATAAATGAAAAATATTTCATACGCATTTTTATAGAGTTTATTTTCCTTTTTTTTAAAACAATTTCAAATCCAATATATAACCTCAAGCTCACATCATCATGCTATTAGCGTTACATCAATAATTTCATCATCAAATAACAACGCAGAAAGTTAACTTCTGCATCTATTCATTGAAGGCAGAACTTCTGTGTAACATGTAAGCTCCTTTTTTTTCCATTGAAATTTTATTTAAATAACATTAAAGTGAATACGAGAATGCAGATATTGTTTTGCCTTTTCTCCGCCAAAAATCCAATAATACGTTTTCCGGTTTCACTTTCGGAATAATATTTTATTAAACGGTTGTTATCGAGATACTTGTTTTTTAATCAATAAAGCATGCGCTTTTAGGCTCATGAGAACTGTAATTCTTAAAGGTATTGAAAAAACCAACGTCTTGACAAATAACATCTTGTAAATAAAAGTTCTTTAACTGTGATTGTATAAGGTTGAGAACCTTTTAAATAAAAGTCTACTCTGTTTATATGAAATTAAAATGAAGTACTTTTAGGTACTTTAAGAACAATACGTTTCGATTGAATGACTTCAGTCGAAAAATATTGTTCTTAAAGTTTTTTTTCATTTTCATATTAATAATTTCAATATGTTTATATTTTTTTATTCATTCATTTTCAGAAGGGCAGAATGTTTTTTGTAGCAGTTTATTGTTTTTTTTTTTACTCTAGCATATGTGTTTTTAAGTACATTTGCATTGATTAAAAATATTTTGCTAAAAGTCATAATTATTTAAGACGTTTTTTTAATAAATCCTTTCATCAAATATTAAGCTATTATATTACCTTTCTTCTTAATTGGCTCAGCAGTCATGTTAGATAGAGGCATGCGGTTCAAAGTAGTTTCCGAACCACTTCAAATATCTGTGGCACCGTCGGGTTTCGAATGTGAAACCTGTCACGCCAGAAGCCTAACATGTATTTCTTCTTCAATGGCGTAACAGCTCATTGGTGAGCCAAGGCTGTCTTCCTACTAGAAAATTTCGATACAGGGCGTGATTTCTTTTATGGAGTAGGCGTTGTTGCCCTACGCCCAACAGTCATATTAAACCAGAACATACGATTTAATTGGGATTTCAAACCATTACAAACATCCATGGCAAAGCCGGAACAGGAACCCTGAAACCCATGGCAAAGAGAGCTATAGTGATGTTCATTTGTCCATCGTCCCGTCCCCAAATTATAATTTTAATTTAATTACAACCTAATATTTTAATGTATAATATATAGTAACAAAATATTTTATAATTCTTATTAATATTAATGTTAATTGCATTTATATTGTATATTATTAATAAAAAAATGTAGTAAATTAAACACTTTTTAGTTAATAAATACCAATAAAGTTTTAAGGAAAAAAAAAAAGACATTTAAAACAATTTGAAACACATTTTATAAAATTCGATTTATTTTTTGAAGACAATTTTAAATCCAATATATAACCTCAACCTCACATCATAATGCTATTAACGTTACACCAATAACTTCATCATCAGATAACAACGCAGAAAGTTAACTTCTGCATGTATTTATTGAAGACAGAACTTCTGTCTCATGTAAGCTCCTTTTTTCCATTGGAAAATGCTATTTAAATAACATTAAAGCGAACACGAGAATGCAGATATTGTTTTGCCTTTTCTCGTCCAAAATCCAATAATACGTTTTCCGGTTTCGCTTTCGTAATAAAATTTTATTAAATGGTTGTTATCGAGATACTTGTTTCATGCTCTGTGATCAATAAAGCATCCATTTTTAGGCTCATGGGAATTGTAATTCTACAAGTTATTGAAAAAAGCAACGTTCTTGACAAATAAAATTTCGGCCAATAAAAACATTATATAAATAAAAGTGCTTTTAACTGTGATTGTATTGAGTTTCAGATAAAGTCTACTCTGTTTATATGAAATTAAAATGAAGTACTTTTTAGAGAGTTTAAAAACAATATGTTTCGTTTGAATGAGTTCAATTGAAATATGTTGTTATTGAATCTTCCTTTTTCATTTTAGTTTTAATATTTTCAGAATATTCTTATTTATAGTTTCTTGGATCTGGAAAATGTGTTTTTAAGTAGATTTTCACTGATTTAAAATTTTCTGGTATATGTCGGACTTTTTCTCGGAAATTTTGTTTTTTCATTTAACATTTTGATCAAATATTTAAGCTATTATATTATTGTTATTATTCTTTGGAGAAACAACCCCGTGGCCGGCCAAGGCTATTTGCCTACCAGCAAATTTTGAGATAAATATATTTATTTATTTTTTTTTTTCGTTGTAGGGTCGTCATGCCTACACACAACTCTCTACAATATAACATTTTTCCCGTAGGAATAAGTTGTGGCATTTCTTTCCTGGAGAGAGGAATGTATAGTCTTTAACAAGTGCATAATAACAACATATCATTAAAATTTTACAGCAGATAAGCACTGTTGTGGCTAGTTATATTACATGCAATTAGTGTTTTGTACTAATGAGAACAACCTGTCATTCAAATCTGATAGCTGATATTCAGTGTCATGTATAATGAGATCTCATGATATCAGCGATTGTCTGTGCGACCATCACAGTAGAAACAATTACAGATGCATTATGCACTACACCAGGATTGGTTGCATCGTAATAGGTGATATAAAATGGGCTGTGAAAATGTCTACTCCCGTATGAAGTGAGGGAAACTGACCAACTCCATTAAATGGATTTTCTTAAAGAAAGTTTTTTGAGAAGAAAGGAAGATAGTTCTGCGATGAGTTGATAAAAAGAGTTTTTTTTTTTTTTCTATTTCTCGGAAGTTACAGCATAAGCCAGAGTTTCCACCTGTTTCCACAGTGAGCCCCTTGTTGTTTCATGCATCATGTCCTGTGATAATTAAGATCAACTGTAGACCACGTGTTTTGAGATTCGTCGTAGACTTCAGAACTCTGAAATCTCCATCCTTTAATTGAACTGCCCTTGCAAATTAAATTACTTCTTTATTTTACATTTTTTTAAATAATAAATTGTAATAAATAGAGTTCTGTTTGTATATATATATTTATATACACTACTTGCAAATTAATATTAAAGTCGTCCCATTAACCTGAAAGTGGCCATCTTCTTGACAGTCATATTAGACCGGGACCATCGAATTGAACTGGATTCCGAACCTCTACAAGCAACCATGACACCGCCAGGACTCGAATGCGAAACCTGTAACAGAGAGCGCTAGACACTCGCCCAACAGGCACCAAGCTATTATATAATACTGATAATTATTTCACAATTAATAATTAATAATGTTTTTAAAAAATCATTTGAATTTTATAAATATAATAAAAGTCTAATTTTTGTCTATTGTTTTAAAGCTTTTTTCAATATTATGCTATTAAAGTTAAAGACATACAAGTTATTAGAAATTACAGACAAAATGTTACTTTACTAAATAACAGTATTGTATAAATTATGCTATAAAATTTATATTTAAAGTAGAACTGCTAAAAGAGCGACTGTAATAGGTAATATTTTTTAAAGTTGAATAAAATGAATTTAATTTAAAAAAAAATTTATATTGATTATAAGAAAAAAGTAAATAATTTTTAAAGTGGAATTTGAGCAAGATAATTAAGAAATTTTGTAATTTACGTTAAATTGAAAAAAAATGTGAAAAAATTTTCTACAATTGAAAATTTGAGAAAATTGATTATAGTAATTATTAATATTTTCATTGTTAAAACAATTTATAATTAATATCTGAAATTTACATCGTGGGTTAACTGTAATAAATTCTCTCGATACTTTTTAATAGAAAATGGATAGATAGCCTAGTTTGAATATATAATTTTACTCTCTTTAATATTATAGAACTAAAGAAACAATATAATATATAATTATAATAAATATAATTTTGCTTTAGTAATTTTTCTAATTTTTATACATTAAATTTTGGTGGATTAGTTTCATTACATTGCCATTGACGAAATTTTTAAATACATTTTTATGTTTATAATCTTAGAAAAGAGAAGGAATATTTAAAATTAATAAATTCATTAAAAAAATGATCGTACATTATGTATTTAGTTTTAACACAACCAATTATTACCAAAAATGTATTAATTATATATTGTTTTAAATTATTATTTTTCGATATTTAAAATATATATACAATAAATTGATATAAATAGTTATTCATTTAAACAGCATTGCTTATTTACTCAAATCATTTAAGATATTATCATCTTTACGTAATGGTGAAAAGTTATTTAAAATATAAAAAAATAATTGATAATAAATATAATTATTTTTATAAATTATATTAATTAATATTATTCAATTATAATTAATATTATTCATAATATTAATTATTTGATCAATTGCTATGAACTTTCACTATCAAATTATTCTGTCAGTGTCTCATTAGTTATTATTTATTGTTAGTGAAATGCGTAATAATATTAATAAGATAAACACAACTAATATAAAGTCATATTTAAGAAAAAAAAAAAACCATTTTCAGAGATTTAATAAGTTCTAATGATAAAATCATGTAAAAGTGTTTAAAGAAATAAATTAATATCTATTAAAATGCCAAATATACCAAATTTTAAAAATAATTATCTTCTTTATATCTTCAATTTATAAAATACGATTATTCCGTACAACTATTAAAAAATGATTAAAGTATTTTTTATTATAATGTTTTTTTTTAATAAAAAGTGCCATTTACTAACTAAAAATCCTTAAATATTTTAAAAATATATTTATATTTTGAAATACGAAATATTTAAACTTCTGATTCCAAACATATAGAAATATAAGGATTTGATTTACTATTCAAAAAGCATTAATATAAATGCCTGAAAGTAAATATAGATTTACTTACCTGATATAATGCACAATTTTTTTTTTTTCCATTTCTATTATCGATAAACAAAAACAGCATAACAGTTTTCTTTTATCTTCGAGTTCTATTTTTCTGAAAATTCCTCAACAAAACTATACAGGAAATGCACTTTCATAATCTTCGAGAGTGAAAACGCCATTTTATTCCAAGAAAAGCACTTTCCGATAATTTAGGCCTTACTTTCAGAAAGATCTTAAAAACCAAAACTTCAACTCATTGTATTTATTTAATCGACTCTGAGTTCATTCTCTTTTTTGTTCTTTTTTTTTGTTCCATTCATTCGAATTTTGGCGTTAATGTTTTCCCTTCTTCTTTATCTTTCGCAGACGATATTTTTTTCTGTTAATACATTTCTTTATTCTTTTTGTTATTCGTTTTCGTTTGTTCATTAGCTACTTTTCAAATCTGTCAGGAGTGTTTTTCCTCAACTCACTCATACCTTACCTTGCTATTTTTTTTTTTTTACTATTTTTTTTACTTTTTGTAGCTTTTTTGTTATATTTTTTAAAACATTTTTATACGATTCATTTGAGCTCCATTTTTTTTTTTTTTTATTATTATCCTCTTTCTTTAACACCGACTGCATATTCGTAACTTATCTCTAAAACCATATTTATTTCTTTTTTCACTTTTTTTTTTTTACTTTTTCTAGGCGTTTCTTTTATTCCTAACTGAGCCATTTTTTTTATCGCTGATTTCATTATTTATATTTTTTTAATCTTAGCCTCTTCGATACTTCAATATTTTCACTTTTTATGATGTTTTGTGAATTTTTTTATTTTTTTTTTTTTTTCTAAAAGTGAAGGTATTATGAGATGCCCTTATTTACTAATTTTTCACAGTATTTTTTTTTGCTGTAAGGTTTTTCTCCATAATTTAACCAGATTCTCAGCGTTATCTGTTTTATAATGTGATTATTCCTTTATTTTTTGGTTCTGCATGAATATACTCGTAATATCTGTTTCAAGAAAAGTAAAAGATGTAAGTTAATTTATTTCAGTACAAAATGTTCTTATTTTTTATTCTTTACTACAAGTAGCAATTACCTTTTATTTATTTATTTTATTAGTAGTATTTTATCAGCTTATGAACGTTGTTAGTTAGAAAAAAATTACTGATGTATCTTCATCATGTAGTTTATTAAACTCTTTCTGAAGTTCAATAATTTGATAAAACTAAAATAATTAATTAAGATATATTTTATCTTAAGGAGCATATAATTATAAATATATAATCAACAGAGCTTGGGAAGTTTTTTTCAATAAACTACAAATATTTACCTTAATCATTATAATCAATGAAATCTTTTAAATGATTGTTTAAGAAATATATATTAACTGAATAATCCATAAATTTACATTATTTAATATTTAATAGATAAACGGATCCATGAATAATTTTTAATCATCAGTGATATGAATTACGGTACATATATGATTAAAAACGTATACATTTTTAATTCATTTTACATTTATATGTAGTATCGGTCTTTATTCTATTCGAATTTTTTTTACAAAACAAATGCAATTTATGTTAATCAATTAAAATAATAATAAAAATTTTGAAAATACAAATGTAAATAATTGTTAATTAAATAACATTAGCAAATATTTACATATTTGCAAATCAATTTCGAAAAAAATCCATTTTAAAAACTACTTTTTAAACAATTTTACAAATTTTATTTTTGCATATGAATAAAGCATAATGTTCATTAGAAATAATAAAAAAATTATGCATTGTCATTTCAAACATTTTACTCAGTAACTTCTAAATATAAATGTCACTTACGAAACTCTTCAAAGTTAAAAACCTAAAAATAAAACATTTATTAATTGAAGATATCCATTTAAAGCTAACACACGTAAAAATATATAAGAATGTAAAATATTAAAAAAAAATATATTAAAATATAATGTAAATAATAATTTAATAATATTATCAATTATTTACATACATGTTAAAAACATTCTTAGCACGATCCATTAAAAAAATATTGAAAAAATATTTTGTATGAATAAATGATAATATTCATTAGAAATAATAAAAAAATATATTTTATTGTTTTTTTAAATATTTTACCCAGTAATTTCTAAATAAAAATGCCAATTAAAATTTAAAAATAAATCTTTTTTTAATTAAAGATATTCATTTAAAGTTAACAAATGCAAAAAAATATTAAAATTTAAAATAAAATATAGATAGAATAAATAAAATAATAAAATAGAATAAAATATAAGAATATAATTGTAAATAATTGTTAATTAAATAATAGTGACAATTATTTACATAATAATAAAAACTTTCTTAGCACTATCCATTAAAAATTATTGAAAAAAATATTTTTAAATTTATTTTTGTACATGAATAAATAATAATATTCATCAAAAAATAATAAAACAATGATAATTCATTGACTTTTCAAACATTTTACTCAATAATTTCTAAATAAAAATGTCTCTTATGAAACTAAAAATTAAAGATAAAAAAAATAAAACATTTATTAATTAAAGATATCCATTTAAGTGTTAACAAATGCAATTACACAGAAAGTTCCATTTTCTAAACTGATGCCACTCACACAATACCGAAAACGGAAATCAGAATAATCTTGAAGTACTTGGAGCATGTTCTATTTCACTTTAATTGGAATTTTATTCCAGAGAAATAAAAACACATCACATTTCTAATTATTCAAATCTTCTAGACATTCGAGAGGTTTAATAAGGAATTCTAAAATAAGAGCGCTTACTATTCCACTGAAACAGTTGTTGCATGCATTCGAAAAGTAAACACTTTACCTCAATGAAAAGTCATAATTTCCATTTTTAATTAACTTTAGAAGGGGGTCCAAAATGTTAACGGTTTCTACTTACTTTGTAGTTACACTTTTAAAGACTCCTTGTGAGCTAATTTTCGAATGGAATGAAATTCAAATTTCCTCTAAATCTAGCGTGCAGCTAACTGCTGGGTTTATTGAGGTTTTTAACTCTTTTGGAACAGGGACTTAATATATTCGTCCGGGATAGTGGAATACTGATTTCTTGTAATGATATTCTGAACATGAAGAGATTCTTAAAATACAGTCAGAAGTTTCTGAAGTCTTTGCATTTTATTAAAATCGAAATGCAGACCTTTGTTAACTCGATTGAATTGGAAATAGTATAGAGTATATTTTCTGTTTTTGATGATTTCTTCCATGAAAAAAATAAATAAATAAGATTTTTTAATTTAAGAAGACTGTGATTTTGAAATATTATGATTTTGCATATTTAATTATAATTTTAATAGAATAATTCCGATAATAAATTAGTTCATTCTTTTAGAGAATCCAATATTTGTAATTAAATAATATTAACTATTCTTTACATACTTGATGAAAACTTTCTTAGCACTATCGATTAAAAACATTAAAAACAAAATTATTAAATTTATTTTTGTACATGAATAAATAATAACATTCATTATAAATAATAATAAAAAATTGTCTTTTCAAACATTTTACTCAATAATTTCTAACTAAAAATGTATTTTACAAAACTCTTAAACTTTAAAAATCTAAAAAACAAAATATTCATTAATCTAAAAATATCCATTCAGAGTTAACAAATGTAAAAATATATAAAAATGTAAAAAAATAATATATAATATATATATATATATATATATATATATAAATGTAAATAATTGTTAATTAAATATTATTATTAATTATTTACATACTTGATAAAAATCTTCGAAGCACTCACAATCCATTAAAAAATATTGAAAACGATATTTATAAATTTATTTTTGTACACGAATAAATGATAATATTCATTACAAATAATATAATAATTTATTGCCTTTTTAAAGTTTTACTTCATAATTTCTAAATAAAAAATGTCTCTTAAAAGTTAAAAATCTGAAAAAAAAAATATTTATTAATTAAAGATATCCATTTAGTAGTTAACAAATGCAATTACGCAGAAAGTTCCATTTTCTAAACTGATGCCACTCACACAATACCGAAAACGGAAATCGGAATAATCTAGAAGTACTTGGAGCATGTTCCATTTCAATTTTAATTCGAATTTTATTCCAGAGAAAATAAAAACACCATCACATTTTCTAATTATTCACATCTTCTAGATATTCGAGAGGTTTAATAAGGAATTCTAAAATAAGAGCGTAGAATTCTAAGGCAACAGATGTTGCACGCATTCGAAAAGTAAACACTTTACCTCAATGAAAAGTCATAATTTCCATTTTTAATTAACTTTCAGAAGGGGGTCCAAAATGTTAACGGTTTCTACTTACTTTGTAGTTACACTTTTAAAGACTCCTTGTGAGCTAATTTCGAATGGAATGAAATTCAAATTTCCTCTAACTCTAGCGTGCAGCTAACAGTTGGGTTTATTGAGGTTTTTAACTCTTTTGGGACAGGGACTTAATATATTCGTCGGGGATAGTGGAATACTGATTTCTTGTAATGATATTCCGAACATGGAGAGTTTCTTGAAATATAGTCAGAAGTTTCTGAAGTCTTTGGATTTTGCATTTTTTGTTATAATCGAAATGCAGACCTTCGTTAACTCAGTTGAATTGGAAATAGTATAGAGTATATTTCCTGTTTTGATGATTTCTTCAATGAAAAAATATAAATAAATAAGATTTTAATTTAAAGAAGACTGTGATTTTAAAATATTGTGATTTTGCATATTTAATTATAATTTTAATAGAACAATTCCGATAATAAATTAGTGCATTCTTTTAGAGAATCAATATTTGTAATTAAATAATATTAACTATGCTTTACATACTTGATGAAAACTTTCTTAGCACTATCCATTAAAAAAACATTAAAAACAAAATTATTAAATTTTATTTTTGTACATGAATAAATAATAACATTCATTATAAATAATAATAAAAAATTGTCTTTTTCAAACATTTTACTCAATACTTTAAAACTAAAAATGTATTTTACAAAACTTTTAAACTTTAAAAATCTAAAACAAAATATTTATTAATCTAAAAGAAATATCCATTCAGAGTTAACAAATGTAAAAATATATAAAAATGTAAAATATTAAATATGTATATATATATATATATATATATATATATATATATATATATATATATATATATAAAAATGTAATAATTGTTAATTAAATAGTATTATTAATTATTTACATACTTGATAAAAAATCTTCGAAGACTCACAATCCATTAAAAAATATTGAAAACGATATTTTTAAATTTATTTTTTGTACACAATAAATGATAATATTCATTACAAATAATATAATAATTTATTGTTTTTAAAGCGTTTTTACTTCATAATTTCTAAATAAAAAATGTCTCTTAAAAAGTTAAAAAATCTGAAAAAAATATTTATTAATTAAAGATATCCATTTAGGTAGTTAACAAATGCAATTACCCAGAAAGTTCCATTTTCTAAACTGATGCCACTCACACAATACCGAAAACGGAAATCGGAATAATCTAGAAGTACTTGGAGCATGTTCCATTTCACTTTAATTCGAATTTTATTCCAGAGAAAATAAAAAACACCATCACATTTCTAAATTATTCACATCTTCTAGATATTCGAGAGGTTTAATAAGGAATTCTAAAATAAGAGCTCGTAGAATTCTAAGGCAACAGATGTTGCACGCATTCGAAGAATGAAACACTTTACCTCAATGAAAAGTCATAATTTCCATTTTTTAATTAACTTTCGAAGGGGGTCCAAAATGTTAACGGTTTCTACTTACTTTAGTTACACTTTTAAAGACTCCTTGTGAGAGCTAATTTCGAATGGAATGAAATTCAAATTTCCTCTAACTCTAGCGTGCAGCTAACAGTTGGAGTTTATTGAGGTTTTAACTCTTTTCGGACAGGGACTTAATATATATTCGTCGGGGATAGTGGAATACTGATTTCTTGTAATGATATTCCGAACATGGAGAGTTTCTTGAAATATAGTCAGAAGTTTCTGAAGTCTTTGGATTTTGCATTTTGTTATAATCGAAATGCAGACCTTCGTTAACTCAGTTGAATTGGAAAAATATAGAGTATATTTTTCTGTTTAACATTTAGGTATGTATTAGGTATATATACATTTTGGGTATATATACCCCATCATATAGTGTATAATATTTGTTTAACGTTTTTGGTACATATACCCAAAATATACAACCAAAAAATGTTAAGCATAGTTTATACTTTTTATAATATTTATATATTTAATTTATTTTTTATTTATTTATTTATTTTTAATTTATTATTTTTCATTTATTATATATTTTTATACTATATTTATAGTTAAATATACTATATTATATATATATATATATATATACACTTTGCGTATTTATAAAAAAATATATTGTAATTTCTGTTTAACACCTTTGCGTATGTTTTGGTATGTATAAACTTTGGGCATGTATACCCAAAATATGGAAAATATAATTTCTGTTTAACACTTTTCGGTATATATTTTAAGTATATATACACTTTGGGTTATAGACTATAACACTTTTGGGACAGGGACTTAATATATTCTTCAGGGATAGTGGAATAATGATTTCTTGTAATGGATTTCTTAAAATATAGGCAGAAGTTTCTGAAGTGTTTGCATTTATTAAAATAGAAATGCAGAAATTCGATAAATTTATTGAATTGGAAAAATCAGTATAGTTTCTGTTTTTGATAATTATTTACATAAAAAATAAATAGAATCTTAATTTAAAAAGAGTCTGCTTTTAAAATACTATGTTGACTTCTATGATGGAAAAGATTGTATTAAATTTGGATTAATTGAACTGTTTTTTATGAATAATAATATTGTATATTGTAATACATCACATTTATTTATGATCTTCTAAGGACATAAATATGAATAGACCCAATTTAGGGTTTCGAGTGTTATATGATTAAGCTACAAATGGAAACTATTTTGCACGAAGAAGATTTTAAATATTAGCTATTAATATACATCTCAAATACTAAAATTAATAATTGAAATTTTCGTAAGTACACTTAATTTTATGTTTAATGTAATATTTCAGATAATGAAATACTGATGTCTTACAGGATATCCAATAATTAAATCTTTAAATACGTGAAAAATTATTTTTACAATAAAATAATATAAATAATTTTATTATAAAATACTTGAATATATCTTCGAATATTAAAAAGATGCAATAATAAATATCAAATGTTTAAATGCTACTTTTATATTTATTTATTCAGCAAATATTTTACAAATTGTAGGCCAAATTATAATTATACGTTTTAATTAAATTACTTATTAAATTTATGTGAGAAGTTTGTATTAACGATTACTAAGTTCTAATAGAATAAGATTAAATTAAATTTGAATAATTTAACTGTTTTTTATGAATATTAATACTTTATATCGGGATTCATCTCATTTATTTATGATCTTCTAAGAAGATAAATATGAGCAAACATGAATTTGGGATTTGGAGAGCTACATCAATAAGAGATGCACTTGAAACTAATAATTATGCTCAAATGAAAAATATAAATATTTTCTATTATTTTACATCGCAATTACTAAAATCAATACAAAATCCGATTTTTTTTTTTATTATAAGTTGGTAAAGTTAATTTGTTTTGCTCATATACATAAAGAACATTAAAAACAAAATGAAAGTTAAATCCTTAATGCAATTATAATTAAAGTCTTTCTATAATCCAATTTCATGGCAATCTTCTGGATTTTTATTCCATCATTTTCAAATTATCTATTTCGATCAAAAATTAAATTATAGTCCGTACATAAATTATATTTACAGATATATATACAATAAATGTATCGTAACTGTTATTAAATAAATATTTATAAAATATACCGCACAATTGGAAAACTAATAATTATTTTGAAATAATAAACTATAGAATCGAAGTTTTCTGTTGTGAATTGCATCAGTAATTTACATGGTTTCATATAACAAACAAGATTATAATAAATTAATTACCATTTATATTGTAAAGACACGTATTCGTTATTGAATGATATTTATTTAATTAAAAAATTTCAATAATTATTAATTAAATAAGGTAAACCAAATACGATAAAATTTTAAACGCATTTTCAGAACTTTATGTAATACATATTATCGAAATGAATTAATATCATTAAACAAATATATTCTTACAGTATAACTATAGTCATTAATTACATTTTGCGGATAATGTTTGCGCTGTATGTTGGTAGCACTTTAAATTGAATTAAATTAATTATTAAGCAAAAATTTAATCCACTACGTATGTTTGTTATTTTATGCAAAACGTTGAATATTTAAAGGGACTTATGACAGAGAGTTAAAGTGTTCTTCTATATTTTTATCGTAATAAATTTCGCAGTAAAAATAGCATTATTCAGTATTACATAGCTAATCCCTGTTCCTTGGCCCATTGGGCCACAAAACATTAGTAACCAACCTACAAAAAAAGCAACTAAATAGACCTAAATTACAAATATATGTGTCGTTAAATATGTATCGTATATATATATCGTATATATACACATATATATAACTTGACATTTAAACTGACTTCAATATATTTTTAATTTCTCTCTTTTGATTCACATAAACACAATCTTTATTGAAGAATCTACTGAGAAGGCAATCACCATATAAAAAATCATGAAACTATTTTGGAATAAATAATATATTGTTTATTTATAAACTATTAACATTTTATTATGAACTATAGCCTTAGAATACCGAGTAAATTAGCGGGCATGTGTAGAATTAACGTTCCGTAAATTGCAATTAATTACAGTCACAAACGATGGTAATGTATAAATCCATCACAATCCATGGCATACCGATACAGACATAAATTCAATGTTTGCAAATAGTCCTTTGGTAAGGTTTGCTAAAGATTTCCATATCCTTTCAGGTTTCGATCCTTCAGGCTATGCCATATTATTTTGAAAAGGCAATTAATAACGATCACAAACTATCGCAATGTACAAATCATCAAAAACTATCACAAACCGATGCAAAAATAAATTCAATGTTTGTAAATAGTCTTTTGATAATAATTATTTTCCTCCAAGTAATGCAATGTTATTTTAAAAAGGCAATTAATTACAATCACAAAACATCGCGATGTGCAAATCCATTGCAGACTATCACACACAGATACAAAAATAAATTCAATGCTTAAAAATAGCCTTTTGATAAAGAAATTATTCCTTCATGATATGCAATGTTATTTTAAAAAAGGCAAGTAGTTACAGTTACAAACGATTGCAGTGTGCAAATCTATTGCAAACTATACCAATGTACTAATCCATCATAAATTATCGCAATATACAAATCTATCACACAAAGATACAAAATTGAATTCAGTGTTTGTGTATAGGTATATCTTTCAGGCTATGCAATATTATTTTAGAAAGGTTTTATGTTTCTTTTTTATAAAATTTGCAATGCTAAAAAATACAGTTGTTTGATGTCCTAAGTCACAAATGCACAGTTGGTTAATTCTTTTGGGAATGTATGTAACCATTGATAAATAATTTAAAATTGGGAATACAATGTCTTCCTTTGCTCTAAAATCATGGGTTTCTCGATATTGCCCATCAATGAATGAATTTTATTTGATTATACATTGTTTTGGGCATTTGTATAGCATTGATAAATAATAAAAATAATTAAAAACTAGTTAAGTTGTTTTTATACTGTTATTTATTTTAAGTCTTTCAGTTTTTTCTTAGTTCATTCAGTTTTTATATTAACTTTTTTTCCTTTTTATTCACAGCAATATAAACAAAAACGTGGATAAAATATTTTTTGAAAAGATAAAAAATGAATGCATCATTGGTTTTAATAAACCACCCCTACTAAAATTTATCACAGGGTCCCACACTTCATATTCTCCATTCTCTTATTACCTTTTCCCCCCATAGACTTCTCTACAATGAGAGCCATTGAGATCTTGGATCCCAGCCCCATCACCACCCCTGCTCCCCATATCGTCTGGAAAACAAAGCACTTCAACTTTCACGCCAACAAAAGCATCACTCCTTCAACACGCCTCACCCCCTCTTGAAACTTTTTTCTCTCGCTTCTGTCTTTTTTTTTTTTTACTTTTTTTTTGGCATCATTGTTTTTTTATTACCAGACTCTTCAAATGCAACTTTTCCAGGTTGTTGACTGCTTAAAAGGTGTTTCAATAGGAATATTCACATCTCTTTTTGTCCTGTTAGGCGAAGTTAAGTTAATTTCGTCGGTGGTAAGAAAGGGCACCATGCTAAAAAATAGAAAAAGAAGGTTGGATGAAAGCTGTATGCTAAAGTGCTTTGCTCAGTTTAGAAGCGTGCTTTATAATGGTAGTTGAATGAAAAGAACCTCAATTGATTTCTGCAGGAATCTTGAAGACGTGTGAATAATCTAATTACAGCTTTTAGAAAAGATCATAACTACTATAGCTAATCTTGATTAAGTATTTTATAATTAATGTGTAGTAAAAGTTTTGTAATAAACTTAATTGAATTAATTTCAATTGAATTTTCTTAAAAATTGCTGAAGAACTGCTTCAGGAAAATTTCATTAATAACTTTTATATAATTTATAGATTTTGAACATTACATAAAAAAATTATAATTTGTCTCGACAAAATTCTTTACATATTTCTAATCCAATGAAATATAATTAGAACTTTTCGTAAAACTTTCTAGGTAATTTGAAAAGGCCTCTTTTAAACTTTTGAATGTACATAATCTAATTATTTTATTTCTAAGATTTTATGGTATAGTGCAGGCACTTAGTTTAATTAATCATTTTCTATATATTCTTTATTTGTTATTAAGAAATAAATGAGTTACATCTATGATATATTGAGTCTAGAGAATACCGTTCGTGTTGTAAAGAGATTCTGTTAAACAACTGAAAGCAATAACAAGAAATGACACTATGCTCAAAAATAGATAAGAAAAAAATAAAATAACGTGAATGAAAAGCTGCGTGCTAATGTGCTTTGCTCAGTTTAGAAGTGTGCCTTTATAATAGTAGTTGAATGAAAAAGAGCCTCAATTTGATTTCTGCGTGAAAACTTGAAGACGCGTGAAACGTTTCTTAATGCATATAATCTAATTACATGATTTTAGAAAAGATCATGACTGCTATGTGGTATAACTAAACTCCCGTGAAGTATTTTATAATTGATGTTCAGTAAAAATATTCAAGATTGCAATAATCTTAATTAAATTAATTTCAATTTAAACTTTCGGTAAAAATTTCAAGATAACCCCTTAGGGATTTATAGGTTTTGAACATTAATTTACTTATAAACATTAATTAAAAATTATAATTAGTCTCGAGAAAATCCTTTATATATTTCTAATCTAATGAAATATAATTAGAACTTTTGGTGAAACTCTCTCGATAATTCAAGATGGCCTCTTTTAAACTTATTGAATGCACATAATCTAATTATTTAAGATCTAATATAAATATTTTATAATCTAATTATTTTATTCTCAGATTTTATTGTATAATACAGATAATGAGTTTACTTAATGATTTTTATAGATTCTATAATTAATATTGAAAATAAATGAATTACATCTAACATGATATATAGAGTCTAGAGAATATGTACTGCTCTTTCTCTTTATATATATTATATATATATATATATATATATATATATATATCCTTTAATAACAGAATCACTTTACAACGCTTGAATATATATCTATATTATATATATATATATAATATAGATAGAGCTGTATATATTCGCGTTGTAAAGTGATTCTGTTATACAAATGAAAATAATAATAAGAAAAGGCACCATGCTAAAAATAAAATAAGTAAAAAAAAAAAAAAAAAGTTGAATTAAAGCTGTGTGCTACAGTGCTTTTCTCAGTTTAGAGGTGAAATTTAAAAGGGTAGTTGAATGAAAAGAGTCTCAATTCTTTTATGTTTGAATCTTGAAGAAGTGTGAAACGTTTCTTAATACACATAATCTAATTACAGATTTTAGAAAACGATCTTTCTTAAAGATATTAAAAGCCGTTTGTCGAAAAATGTTTTATCTTTTAATGAAATTAAAATAATAACAAATAATATTAATTAAATTAAAATGTATTCTTAATCTTGTCTATATTTACAAATACTTTATTATATCTATAAATATTAATTCATATTATAATTGAAAATAATTAACTAAGGTTCAACGTTGAAGTACGAGAATAAAAAAAAAACTCAAAAATAATATAAATAAATAAAAAAAAACTAAACCCCATATTATAAATAAAGGCATTAAATATAAACATTTAATGACTTTTTAACAAGTTTTTTAATTAAAATTGTTCCTTGTAATTAATTATATTTGATAAGAGGTACATCAAACGATTGACAACAGTATGGGATAATAAAAATTTAATTTATTATGTTATGGAAAAATAAAATATATAAATTTATAAATAAATTCATATGTAAACTAAATTTGCAATAAAGAAGCATTTTTAAATTTGTAAAAGATATTAAAAGACGAATGTCAAAAAATGTTTTACTATTTCCATGAATTAAAAATAATATCAAATAAAAAAAAAATTAAAAAAAATTAAAAATGTATCCTTAAACTTGTTAAAATATACAAATAATTTATTATGTTTTTAGAAATGTATGCAGATTATAATTTAACTAATGGGGTTTCAGAATAATTAATTCTATTTCACAGCTAATTTGATTAAGGAAGGTTTATTTGGTTAATAAAAAAATAACTTGAATTTTATTCTAATTATCTTTTAAGAATCTAATAAATCTTCGGATAAAAAAATAAATGGATATTTTATTATTTCAGTTTTTATATTATTTGCATCGTAAATTTTAATGCAGGCATAATCTAAATTATTCATATTTTCGTATTAATGTTTGTGAATATTAAGTTACAAATTAATAAATTAGCCAATGTCCGAAAATAATTTTTAAATATTGTTTTAAATGTTACAATATCTATGACGTTTTTATTTAATTAAAAAACAATTAATAAGAGTTATTTTTTTTTATAATTTTGAAAAATAAATGGACTGTAAAGGTATGTCTTCGCTTTATAACTGAAGACAGTAAAGAAGATAGGCAAATATCATTCTTTATATATAAATTATAAATGATTTTTCTTTATTAATTATAAACGATAAATTAAAAATCATATAGTAATTAAATGAAAAGTATTTTCAAATGATTATTTGTAGAATATCATAAATAGTTTTAAAAGAACGCTGTTTTTGAAATAATCAATATCTAAAGTTTTAGATTAAGATAGAAATTGCTTTTTTAAAACTACCTTTCTAAGAAATAAAAAATGAGATCGTACAATCGCTGAAAAATAAATTAGAATCTTAAAAATATTGAAGCAATAAAATTTCAAAAATAAATAAATAAAAACAGCATAATAAAAAAAAACATAAAATAAATAAATAAAAATTTGAATAAATAAAAACAACATAAAATAAAATAAATAAATAACATAAATTGTTTTCATTTTGTTATAGCCACAGAATTGCTTTACCAAACGATTTTTTTTTTTTTTACAAAAATGTGCAAATTAATGTATTTATATTTAAAGACAAATAACAGATTTTAAATAGATTAAAAAATTATTATTAAATCATTTAAATACATAAAATAAGTAGACCAAATAACAAATAGTTTGAATATTTCTTCATATTATTTATAATTTTACTGCTTTCTTCTGAATTCCAAATAACTAAATGTTATAAATACTCCATAAATTAATTTTAATCTGAGTAAGGACTTTAGCTAGACAAGACCAAGTTGTTTCTTTGAAAAATATAGTACCGATTGATTTAAATTCTATTTTATATTTAAGTTCCGATTTTAATGCATCGTGTTGTTTTGGCGATTTTTCAATTGCATAAAGCGCATTTTCATTTAGTTTTGTTGGATAATTTTTTAATTAATTTATTAATTTAAAAACTAATTAATGATTTTTTTTAATTAATTTAATAAAAATATTTCAATCATTAATTAATTAATTTAAATATTTTTCTTGTCTTTTATAACTTTATTGTATTTTTCTGAATTTCAAATAATTAAATACTCCATAAATTATTCTTTATTTGAGTAGGGATTTTAGAAAGACAAAACCAAACGTTTTCCTTTTGAAAATGTAGAATAGAATGATGTAAGTTCTATTTTATATTTTCTGATTTTAGTGTATCGTGTGTTTTGGCGATAATTTGTATTGCCAACATCGCCAAACCGAAGTTTTTTTACCAATCATTTAAAAATATCGCATTTTTATAGCCAATTTTTATCATTTGGCGATATTTTTATCGCCAATTTTGGCGATATTTTTTATGGCTAAGTTTGTGTCGTTTGGCGTTATCGCCAAACGATACAAATTATTTATTACAAACGATTATTATTTATTACAAACGACACAAGTATTTTATTTTACACTAATGACATAATATGCTCTGATTAATCGATTTTTTGGAAGTAAACGAGTGATTATTAATTGTTCAAAAAGTATTTTAATTAATAAGCTTATCGATAAAGTGTAATTATAAATGAAAAAAAAAAATTAGTTTTAGAAGATTTTATTGTATTTAAGATGCATAAAATACTCATCAAATTTTATGTATAAAGAAAATTTTATAAAAAAAAATAAAGAAAAATTACTTTTTATACAAATTAATGAAAACGAGAGATTAAATGATTCTCTATGCAAAATCGATTTAAAGTATTATATATTACGAATTAGTGCCCAAATAAGGAATTGACTAATTAAAGTTTTCGGGCGCAGTAATCTATTAATCTTTTTACAGACTAATATCGATGGAATTAATTTGAAGACTTTAAGAATTTAATAAGATAATGGATTAGTAAAATATAATGACCACATACATGATATTATTAGAAAAGTCATGTCATGTCTTTTATTATTCGTGATATAATGCTTAAAAATAGATTTTGTAAAGACAATTATTTATTCTTTTGTTTTCAGTAAAATAGATGAAACGTTATTTTTCACTTTTTAATTTGTTGATTATTTTCTGCTATTATGCTGTTTAATATATTTATTTATTTTTTAGTTTGTTGATTATTTTATGCTATTTATTTAATGTTTGTTATGCTATTTAATAAGTTTGTTGATTATTTTATGTTAGTTATGTTGATTATATTATGCTATTGTGATATTTATTATATTTATTTATTTTTAGTTTGTTGATCATTTTGTGCTAGTTATGTTGATTATTTCATGCTAGTATACTAATTATTAAATTTGTTTATTTTTAATTTGTTGATTTATGTTGATTATTTTATGATTTATTTAATTTAGTTATGCTATTTAGTAAGTTTATTGATTATTTTATGTTATTGTTGATTTTCATGCTATTGTTGTTGTATGTATTGTTGTTGTCATGCTATTGCTATCATTATATCATGTTTTAGTATACTAATTATTAAATTTATTTATTTTTTAAAATGTTGATTATTTCATGCTAGTATACTAAATATTAAATTTTATTTTTTAATTTTTTGATTTATGTTGATTATTTTATGATATTACGTCATTTATTTTATTATTTCTTTTTTGTTTTCTATTATTACGCTACTAATAAAAATAATCATAATGTATTATTATTTAAAATTTGGGAACATTCTTTTTTTCTTTTGCAGTAAAAAGAATTTTAAAAAAATTCGAAGAAATTATGCATGAAATATTTAAAGTAATAAGTTAATAGCAAACCTTGAATTTCCTTTTTTTGTGTGTGTGTTTACTTTGTAGTTGTTTAAAAAAAGTCTTAATACAAATAAAAACTTTTAGTGGCAGCTGTTTTAAAAATTTAGACGAAAATGTTTCGTAAAAAAAAGTAAAAGAAATGCACTTTAACGATCTGTGAAATTACATGACATCCCCTGGAGTAAACATGTCAAAACAAAAGGACACAGCTTCCAGATCTGTCATTTCATCCATTTATTTACAAAAATCTGTTGGGATTTAAAGAATACAAATGCATTTATACTTTACTCTAATGTTCACAAAATAAACAACAAAATTCCTAATACGTAGCGGTCTATTACAATAACGAGGTTAAGTAAATATTATTTTTTTCCTTTTGTTAATCCCACTTCAAGTAAAATAAATCAAATAAAATAAAAATAAAGTCGTTTGTTGTAAAAACTCAAAAACAGAAATGGTATTTTAATGCAATATTTTAGCTTATGGCCTAAGGTATTTTACCATTTTATACGCCTATATGAATAATATGAGAAAAAAAATTGCTTTCTCTTTTTTTTTATAATGCTGAATAGTGTATAGAAAAACGGTCGTTGAAAAATTCAGGGTGAATGCTTATTTTTTTTAATCTTTTTATTTCGACAAAGAAAAAAATGGAAAATATACGATATTTGTTTATTAAAAAATAAAATCGTGATAAAGTACAGGGAACATGATTTTTTTTTTAATACTTTCTTTACTAAATATCATCCAAAGTAAATATTCATCCAAATATTTACTTTGATGAATATTTAGTAAAAAAAATTATATTCTTTTAGGCTATGATATCTTTGTTAATGATAAATAAAAGTTGACTTTATATCTGTGCATGTTATATTTATATATGTTGAATAAAATTTATGGGTATCATAAACATAATTATTTTTTTTAAATTATACATCATATTTATTTTAAAAAAGGCATGAGCTATATTTATTATGTTTTTTTATATGGAAAAGAATATAAGACAGATTTTATAGATTTAATTCTAATAATTTATGTATATTAAAAGGCTAAAAATATATTAATATAGTATACATAAATAATATAATCAAGATAAATGAATAACCCATAATATATTTTTGAGAAAAAAATCTTTCCAAAATCTTTAATTTTTACATGTATTACGTGTATAGGCTCACAGATACTACAAATGCTGGAAATAGATCGGCTGGAGAAAGCAAAGGCGATTTTATTTTTAAGTGAAAATGATACAATCGTTTGGAATTCTATAGTTTTTAAATTTATTTAATATTATTTTTTTTTTTATTTTATTTTATTTTTTAATTTCTTCTTTTTACCACATTTAAAAATTCTTATTGGTTTATTTTTAAAATATATATATATATATATATTACGAGCTATTGTAATTAGTAGATTAGTTTTCTATGCGTAATATTCAATTAAAATATGTTTCTCGTGCTAATAAATGCATAATTAAATACTTAAATAATGTAAAATTGTTCTAAAAGATCGTCTGGTGAAAGCAAACACAATTTTATTTCAAAATGAAAACGAGATTCTTCAAGAAAAAAAAAAAACAAAAAACGTTTGGAAATCTATATTTATTATTTATTATTTTTATTTATTTTTATTGTTTTTTTTTTTTTTTACAATTTTTTTTTTTTTTGGGGTTGTTTTCTTCTCACATTATGGGAAACATGTATATCTGTCCAGCTGATTATTTATTTTTGTTTTGAATAAGTAAATTATTAATTTTTTAAATATTTTTTTTTATTGTCATCACAATTTTCACCACCAGATGGAGCCTTGTTTAAAAAGTTGTGTAAGATAAAAATAAGTTAGCAATTGTTAAAAATTGTAAGAAATTAGAAATTGTTAAAAATAGATAAATAAATCAATCAAATTTATCATATTGTTTTTTAATTTATTTTCCCATCTAACTCTGCTAAATTCTTAAAAATAAATGCTAACTGCAAAAGTGAAAAAAAAAAAAAACTATTACAGGAAATTATTGACTAAAAAGAATCCTGTAATTAACAAATTTATAATACTTAGGGTGATTTATTTCGAGTCTCAAATTCTGTACATAATAAAATTTAATAAAACATTAAAATATTTCCTGTAACCGTGCCGGGTCATATATGCTAGTAATAGAAAAATCTGACAATACTGCTTATAGCTGCTTAAGTAGCCGATAAACGCTGTTATTCAATCGCCAATTACGACACTCAAAATTCCAATTTAAGTTTAGAATGCCATAAATTGCATCGGCCAATGCAAAAATTCCCATAAACCAGCTTAGCTATTCCGAGCACTTATTACGATCCCTTGGACTCACTTGACACCCCAGTGCTTTTCCCAGCGCACCACAAAATTATTTAATCATACACTCCGACCAACACTTTCAGGAAAACTATGCATAATTAGATGGATTTTCTACGTCTACCTTTCGCCGAATGGCTAAACACGCCCAGAGGAATCCTTGCACTAAACGGATAATGGGCGAGATCTAATCTTTATAATTATACAAGTTTTAAGAGAGGGAACTTTATCTGCGGCATCGTATTATATCACATTTAACAGCCGAGACACCTAAATAGAGCTGAGGGCTGCTGTTAATTGGTTCTGAAAGCAAAAGAATGGCTCTATTTTTGGGGACCTTTAAAGTTTGGGAAAAGTTATGAGTGGCGTGGGTTGAGTGGTTAACATGGGGACAAAGCGCTGTGAGTTGTATATCGTGTGAGATGTGGTGTTTATTATTTATGGCCAGTTCTTAAAATGAAGGAGACATCATTAACGCTTTGGAAGATGAAGTATTTCATATGTATAGACAACCTTTACTTAACTTTATTCCATACCCTCTTCCCTGATACAAAACTATGGGGTATTAATAATTGTCCACTTCCTTTTTTCTCTAAATTTAATGAATTGATGACTTTCCATCTGATTCAAGAATTGTACTTCTGTCCAGTTGGTGATATTAAGGTGCCATTATCTTTTTAGAGGACAAAAAATTTGTCTAATAAAATGGTTCTCTAATTCCTCCACAATTGATGGATAAAACAACTAGTATTATGTGATTTTATGTTCTTTAGATAATAATCTTGCAGAAGTAGGTTTAGTATTTTGTAAATGAGAAAAATATACACCACAATTGAGCTACTGGTCGTATATATGTATATACGTATACAGATATTGATAAACATATTGAATCATGAAGTATCAATATTTACCTTACTCCATATCCTTCCCTTATCCAGAACTATGTGTAGGTGTGGGATTAATAAGTGTCAATTTTCTATATTTTTTAACTTATGAAATTGATGACTTTCCATCTAATTCAAGAGTTGTAATTATGTCTGGCTGCAATTTAAAAATTGTCTAGAGGAGATTTTAAATTTCCATGATCCTGTTAGACTCTGTTTTAGTTAATAATTACTTCAGGCGAATTATATTCGGAATAATTCATATTAGACATTAAACCTTATTCTTTCAATTTTCTTACGGACGGCGTAATTTCTATTTTTTATTAGATGAATCAAATGGACTACTTTATGCCAAGCAACTGTTATTTAGCTTTGATGTTTAATATAAACTCATGTTAGTGAAAAATTCAACACCATGAAGGAATCGTCATAATTGAATGAAATATAATACACAGATGAGTGGTAGTGGTACAAATAATGCGACCATCATGGTACCACAAATTAAAGCAGGATTCGTCAGAAAAACACGACATGCTGCCAATCAGCACGCCAGTCTCTATGCTGAGCGGCCCATTGTAGCCGCAGGCGGGGATAGTTTAGCGTGAGAGGATCCTGTATAAAGGAGTCCTTGCGCGCAGTCCACGCTGCAGCAGACGTCTGCGAATTGATGGAGCACACAATGAAACACCTGTAGCTATTGACCACTGCGCTGCCAATTGTCTAGAGGAAGCTGTACGGTCCGTCAGCGCCATGCGGACCAGGTGTCTATCATCGCGAGCTGACGTCCCATTTCGGGGTCCACTCCAGATTTTTTGAGTTGTCCGACACTCATCCATCCACTGCTTCCAAAGACGCATCACTGTGCTGATGTTACTATTCTATTTACTGTCTATTTATTCGGATTCATCCGCCGTTCAGAGCATGCTGCTCAGCATACGCATGCGCTACGGTTTTGAAATTCTAATCATTTGCATACCATAGGGCTAATTTGCATTTCCTGAAAATTTCAGCTCACTTGCGTAAGTCCTTCATGGTGTTGCAATTTTCACAAACATGAGTTTATATAGAGAATTTTTCGAGTCTAATCATAATTTTGAATTTATGTTATTAACTAAATTAATTTTTGAAAACCTATAAATTATATAAAATTTATTAATGAAATTTTCCCCTGAAGAAGTCCTCAAGAAATTTTTGCCGAAATTCAATTGAAATTAATTCAATTAAGATTATTGCAATCTTAATACTATTTCTGAATATTAATTACAAAATACTTAATCAAGTTTATCTACAATGCATAGAAGATCAGTACGTAGCATACAGATTTTTAGAAAAGATCATTTTCTAAAATCTGTAATTAGATGTATGTACAGAAATGTTTCACAATTCTTCAAGATTCACACATAAAAGAATTGAGACTCTTTTCATTTTTTACTTATCTATTTTATAGCATGGTGCCCTTTCTTCTGATTATTTTCATTTGTATAACAGAATCACTTTACATCGCGCATATATACTGCTCTATCTATATATCTATATATATATACTTTATCTCTCTCTCTCTCACTGTATATATATATATAAAGAGAGATATATATATAGAGAGAGAGCAGTATATATTCTCTAGACTCTATATATCATGTTAGATGTAATTCATTTATTTTTAAATAATAATTATAGAATCTATAAAAATCATTAAGTAAACTCAATACCTGCATTATACCATAAAATCTTAGAAATAAAATAATTAGATTATAAAATATTTATATTAGATCTTAAATAATTAGATTATGTGCATTCAATAAGTTTAAAAGAGGCCATCTTGAATTATCGAGAGAGTTTCACCAAAAGTTCTAATTATATTTCATTAGATTAGAAATATATAAAGCGATTTTCTCGAGACTAATTATAATTTTTAATTAATGTTTATAAGTAAATTAATGTTCAAAACCTATAAATCTAAGGGGGCTATCCTGAAATTTTTACCGAAAGTTCAATTAAAATTAATTCAATTACGATTATTCCAGTCTTAAAACATTTATTGAACATTAATTATAAAATATTTAATCACGTTTAGCTATAGCACATAGTCATGATCTTTTCTAAAATCTGTAATTAGATTATGTGTATTAAGAAACGTTTCACATGTCTTCGAGATTCCCGCAGAAATCAAATGAGGCTCTTTTCATTCAACTATCATTATAAAGCCCGCCTCTAAACTGAGCAAAGCCCCTTTAGCATACAGCGTTTCATTCACCTTCTTTTTTATTTATTTTTTAGCTTGGTGCCCCTTTTTTGTTATTGCTTTCACTTGTATAACAGAATCACTTCAAAACGCAAATATATATTGCTCTCTCTCTATATATATATACTTTATCCCTCTCTCTCTCTCTCTCTGTATATATATATATATATATACAGAGAAAGGGCAGTATAGATTCTCTAGATTCTAAATATCATAGATGTAATTTATTTATTTCTCAATAATAAGTATAGAATCTATAAAAAAATATTAATTAAACTAAGTACATGCATTATACCATAAAATCTTAGAAATAAAATAATTAGATTATGTGTATTCAAAACGTTTAAAAATGCCTTTTCGAATTAGCTAGAAAGTTTTACGAAAAGTTCTAATTATATTTTATTGATCAGAATATATAAAGAAATTTCTTGAGACTAATTATAATTTTTAAATCAACTAAATTAATGTTCAAAATATACAAATCATAAAATTTATTAATGAAATTCTCCCTGAAGTTGTCCTCCAGCAATTTTTTACTGAAACTTCAATTGAAATTAATTCAATTAAGATTATTATAAAAGCTATTATTCCAGCTTCATTGAAGGCAGATGATTCTCCCCCCCGTTCAAACTCTGTAAGTTGTTCAAATCTCGCTCTCTTTTCGTCGAAGAGGCATAAGTAACGATTGAGCTAACGTTTACCACTAGCAGATAACCACCGATAACCATACACGCCTCGCTACAGCCGTCTATTTATTCGATCCATCCGCCGTTCAGAGGGCGCTGCTCAGCATACGCATTCGCTACGGATTTGAAATTATAATCATTTGCATATCATGCGCTAATTTGCATTTACTGAAAATTTCAGCTCACTCGCGTAAGTCCTTCATGGTGTTGCAATTTTCACAAACATGAGTTTACATTATGTCAAACTGAAACAACATATTTTTTTAGCGTTGAAATATAAAAAATAAAAATAGCTTTGAAAATTTGTAATTTAATTTTAATGAACAGCTAATCCTAAAAAGTTAATTTTCTAGTCTATTAATAAGATGCTTAATTAAATCAGGACATTTTTTTAGTTGGCAGAAATAAATAATTAATCTGTCAGTCGGATAATTAGCTTGTCAAGAAGATGACAACATTGAAAATTTCTTTTTAATTTATTTTAGAATTAGTGATATATATTTCCGATCAGGTTTATTAATACCTAAATGGATTTACTTTATTTTCAATTGCATATCTAGCATATATCCTAATAATAATAATAATAATAAATCCTACCGCAAAATTTGGAATCGTAATAAAATGTTCTACCAAAGAGACTTTAAATACTATTACATATATATATATATGTAGGAATACTGGGTTTGCATTTTGTTGGGCAAAATGCTCATGTAACTCGTACATTCTTTTTGTAAACCCACTATGACTTGTTGTATTGTGTATTGTATTGTGTATTGTTGGTGTATTGTGTTATATATACACTGAAGTGACAAAAGTCATGGGGTACCTCTTAATATCGTGTCGGCCCTCCTTTCGCCCGGCGAAGTGCAGCAACTCGACGTGGCATGGATTCAACAAGTCGTTGGAAGTCTTCTGCAGGAATATTGAGCCATGCTGTCTCGATAGACGTCCATAATTGTGAAAGCGTTGATGGTGCAGGATTTTGGGCACGAACAGACCTCTCGATGATGTCACATAAATGCTCGATGGGACCATGTCGGGCGATCTAGGTGGCCAAATCATTCGTTGGAATTGTCCAGAATGTTCTTAACACCAATCGCGAACAGTTGTGGTCCGGTGACATGGCGCATTGTCATCCATAAAAATCCCATCGTTGTTTGGGTACATGAAGTCCATGAATGGCTGCAATTGATCTCAAGTAGCTGAACATAAGCATTTCCAGTCAATGTTCGGTCCAGTCGCACCAGAGGATAAGTCCATGACAAACAGCCCACACACCTTTACGGAGCCACCACCAGCTTGAACAGTGCCTTGTTGACAGTTTGGGTCCATGGCTTCTGGGGTCTGCGCCACACTCGAACCCTTACTATCAGCTCTTACCAATCGAAATCTTGACTCATCGGACCAGGCCACGGTTTTCCATTCATCTAGGGACCAACCGATATGCTCACGTGCCCACGAGAGTCGCTGCAAGCGATGTCGTTCTGTCAGCAAAGGCACTCGAGTCGGTCTTCTGCTGGAATAGCCCAAGAAAGCCAAATTTCTCTGCACAGTTCTAACAGACAAGTCCCTTGTACGTCCCACATTGATTTCTGCGGTTATTTGACGCAGTGTTGCTTGTCTGTTAGAATTTACGACTCTTTGCAAGACGTCGCCGGTCTCGGTCGTTAGTGCATGCGGTCGACCACTGCGCTGTCCATGGTGAGATGTTATGCCTGCAATTTCATACTCTCGGCACACTCTTGACACAGTGGATCTGGGAATGTTGAATTCCCTAACGATTTCCGAAATGACATGACCCATGCGTCTAGCTCCAACTAACATTCCACGTTCAAAGTCTGTTAATTCCCGTCGTGCGGTCATCATCACCTCAAAACCTCTTCACATGAATAACTTGAACAGAAATGAGAGCTCTGCGAAAGCACTGCGCATTTATACCTGTTCTACGCGATGCTACTGCCATCTGAAAATTTGCATATTGTTATCCCATGACTTTTGTAACTTCAGTGTATATATGTATATATATATATATATATATATATATATATATATATATATATATATATAACACGATAAACACAAACTGACTCCTCCTCAGTGTCATTCACTTCTGGTTCGACATCGCATGAATATTATACCGATGAATGGAGGTAAAGGAGCAGTTCTGTTATGTTGGACCACCCTTGGGTAGAAGTCTGACTTGTTTCCATGCCGCTGAAGATGAAACATGAGATGTTTTGTTATTTTTTAAGAGGTGAGTCGTCAGTTCTATGTCAAGCCCTCTGCAGCCATATTAGACAGGGATCTACAGTTTACAGTGGATTTCGATCCACTAAAAATATCCATGCCGCGACCGGGACTCAAATTCGAACTCTGTGGCATCGAGGGCCAGAATTTATGGTACCACATTATGATAACTATAAAAGTCATGTAGACATCTTCATTCAAGAATTGGTTGATCTTACAAGATTTAACTCAACAATATAGCGTTTATTATTTAAAACACAACCATTAGCACTGAAATTAACTGAAATTTTGAATTTACTTGCTAAGAAAGTATTTTGTAATTTGAACTCAAAAAAATTTTTGTAAATTTAATGGTAAAAATAAAAATAAGTTGGTGAACATTCAGTCATTCGCCCATTAATCCTCCCCCACATATATATATTTAGATAGATAGATATATAGAGGGATTAACTTACATTTTCAACAAGCAGACTAGGACATGAAAATGAATGGGTTTTTGTAAATACCTATACTTGTTTCCTATACTTTAACATAAATTTTCCAGAAGAATAAACACGGAATTTATTTCTTTAGAACTGGTAAATTGTTCTAAGTCCCTGCAAAAACCAAGAAATGGCTTTTTCAAACAAGCTTGTTTACGCCATCAGAAAGAACAACAGATAAAAACCTTTTCTTCCAAAATCATTACAGAAAACTCGTTCTTGTTATCTTGAATTTGCAACCTTTACGCAACTGTGTATTTCAGTCAGCAACTAAATTGCAACAGCAACAACAACTACAACTTCATCCCATTTTTAGTGGACGCCTACACGAAAATTAGGGGCGTAAGCAGCATTTCCGAGATATCATCTGCATTAATTCCTTCTTCTCACCAGGAAACACGATAACGAGGTGGGGATAGAAGCACCCTTTATTTCCTCCAATTAGAGTGGCGAAATGCGAAAACGAATATATTACTGCAGCCAGTTCAACCCAGAAGAAAATTGGAAGGATATTTATTCACCTTTCTTCATAACGAGCAACGAAACTGTGAAGTTTAATTGATTTGGATTCCTGGATCCAAAAGTAGGAAGTCAAAAGAAATCCGTTTTATTATGGGCGTAAAAGTAATTTAGATAGTAAGTTTATGTTCTCAGGAAAAGCAGATATTATGTGTAGAAAAGTTGTTATCACTTTTCACGTATGTAGCATATATAAATTGGTAAAATATTTGAATGGCGGAAAGCAATCTTTGGGACTAACGAAGCACATAATTTATTAACAGTGATATATAAGACCTGCTAAAAATATAAAAATAATATAAAAGACGTGTTATATGTTAGTAACAGAATATTTATCATTTAATGATATTATTTATAAAATATTAAGTTTATGTGATACATTTTAATACCAGATCTTAAATATGGAATGGTGTATGGTGCCAAAAGAAGCTCAGTTTCTTAAGAGTAAAAGGTTGCTTGAAGATACTTCTTATGATCTAAATGAGACATATATTATATATTAAAACTATATGTTGTTATATATATATATATCTTATATATGTTTAAAAGTATTAGTTATCACTTTTCACGAAAAATCGCATATATGTAGCTTTTAAATTGGTTACTGATTTGAATGGTTGGAATCAATCTTTTTGGACTAACGAAGCATATAATTTATTGATATGATAATGCTTATGATTGTAGTGGTAGGTAAGGTTTATAAAAGACTTGTCATATGTTAAGATTATGATAAGTATTTATAATTTAACAATTTTTTTCAAAAATAAGATAATTTGATTAATTGGGGTACCAGGTCATAGGTAAAAGAATGATTTTTTTGTGCGAAAAGAAGTTCAGTTTATTAAGATTACAAGATAGCTTAGATGGTACGTTTAATGATCTAGAACAAGGGTCTCCAAACTTTCCAGTCTTAGGGCTATAATGTTTACTCAGTAAGTACCGAGGGCCAAAACCGTTTTAATTTTTCTGTCATTATCTATAATTTCTAGACTAGTCTGAGTACGTGCTCTGAGCGAGCATACGCTTGCTAAATTTCCTGGTTCAATTATTACAATTACTATTGTGTGTATCGATACGACCGTTACACTTGATGACAAGTGGATTCACCGCTGTTTCATTGGCGTTAATTTAGCTTTTCCGTTCCTGAGGGATTTTCAGGATAAAAATCATATGTTTGATTCGGGATATATACATTCCAAACATCGATATAAATACATATGCGATACTCTTTACCCCAACATAACTACCGAGGGTAACTGCGGAATGTTCACTAGTTTATAATGTTGGTGGAATTCATTTCAATTATCTGTTAGTTGTTATGCTTAAGTTAAATTTTCTGAGTATTATGCATGTCATTAAGATTTACTCAGCAAGTCAATAAAACCGAGTTATTATCATTCTGTGTTTTTTATCCAACTTATTACAGCAACAATAAGCTATTCGCTGTCGCGGGCCGTATTGATGACACTGGCGGGCCGGATTTGACCCGCTGGCAGTAGTTTGGAGACCCCTGATCTAGAGGAAACATATATCATAGATTAAAAAATTTGTTATATATGTTTAGAAGTTGTATTTATTACCTTTCACGAAAAATCGTAGATATATAGTAGCATATATAAATTGGTTACTGATTTGAACGGTTGGAAGCAAACTTTGGAACTAACGAATCACACAATATATTGAAAGTTATATAAAAGACGTATCATGTGATAAGAGTAAGATAAGTATTTATCATTATTTCGTATCACTATGTGTGTAAAAGTAATTTAGATAGTAAGCTTATGTTCTTAGAAAAACAGATATTATATGTTGCAAAGTTGTTATCACTTTTCGCGAAAACTCTTATATATGTAGCATATATAATTTGTAGCATATATAATGCTTGGAAGCAATCTTTTGAACTAACGAAGCATATAATTTATTGAAAGTTGTATAAAAGACGTGTCATATGATAAGAGTAAAATAAGTATTTATCATTGAATGATTGAATAATATTATTTGATTAATTTGGATACCAGATCATAAATAATGATTTTTCGTAGCAAAAGTTTTAGTTTATTAAGTGTGAAAAGGTAGCTTTGATGGTACATTTTTATGATCTAAGGGAAATATTTATCATACATTAAAAAGTCTTATTATTCACCATTAAAAATTATGAATATATGAGGACATTATGAATGTATATGAAGATATTATGAACTCTCTTGACCTTCCAATTGATTAGTCAATTCATATTTAAAAAAGTCTTATGGCTACCACTTTCACTGGAAAATCTATACTTAAATCCCTCCCAATTGACATTACTTTATTTGAAAAAAGAAAGCACTCTAGAACTGTTCTCAACATCCTCAGTGAGTGTTCTCTCCCTAATCTTTTATTTCTGAAGTGACAGACAGCAAGCTCTACTTGTTGGCAGCTCAATCGTCTTCTTCTTTTTCAATTCCTTCTATTAGCTCACACTCTCCCTATATATATCTTGTTCAAATTTTCAATCGTTCATAAAATATTTATTCATCCACTCAAGTTCAAACACATTCTTTTTGAACTTGTAGTGGATGACACTGAATGTTAATACAGTTTTCAAATATTAATTCAGTAATTAAATTTAATTAATTAATTTTAGTTTTTAGATTTAAGTTGCATATATCTACCAATAGATGGCTCCAGATAAACTTAAAAAAATAATACAAATTATTTATAAAGGACTTTCTGCAATGTAGTGAAAAAAAGTAGGAATTGATTATTTTTTATAATATTTGTTTCTTTTGAAATCTATTAATTAAAATATATATTTTTCCCTTTTGCATATATTCGTATATGTTCCTATTCTCCTACTTACATGAAACTTTTACATTGAGTTGGTGAATAAATATCAGGCATTTCTTCGACGTGCTATATTTTAATAAAAATTTACAATATTTTATAAATGTTGAATAAAAATATCCTTCTACTTTTAGGTTATAAAAATGCTCGTTGATAATCATACTCATATTCATCATATTATGCTGTACCACTTTGAGAAGGAGTGGAAAGTAGCGCAGTCATTTAGCGATGCCAACGAACTTTTCGGTGAGGGCACAATCAGCAGGGAATGTTTCAAATCTGGCGACACTAGCTTGGAAGATAAGGCAGGAAGGGTCGACCAATGGATTTCGGCGACCAGGTACTCTTGGCAGCCGTGGAAAGGGACGAAGCTTGACAACTTAAATGCTGTCTGACAACTTCAATATGACCGTTCAACCATCGTTTGGCATCTCAGAAAGTTTGAAAAGGTATGGAAATAGGCTGGAGGGATCCGCCACGAACTCAGCGACTACAATAAAGCCGAACGTGTTCGAATTTTCACCGATTTGCTTCAAAGAAACGAGCGGGGTCTGTTTCTGAAGGATCTTGTCACTGGGGTTGAATCGTGGCTTCTCTTCGAAACTCTCAAAAGAAAGAAGGTCTGCGTTTTGCCAGGAGTTTCACCAAAAGAAATAACGAAGGACGTGCACTTAAGAAGGCAGTGTGGTGTGTTTGATGGGACAGAAGCTGAATCAACCATTAGGAAATCATCTTAAACGGGATTTTTTAATTGGTGGAACCCAACCCAAAAATCAGTATGAGTATAATTAACGACCCGCGTTTTTATCATCTAAAATTGGAAAGATATTTTCATTTTTAAATTTATAAAATATTGCAAATTTTTATTAAAATATAGCCTGTCAAAGAAATGCCTGCTAATTATGCAGCGACCTAATATTAATATTAAAAAAAAATTAGCATACTAATATCGTTAATAACCTTTTTTAATATCGTTTTCAGATACATTTAATGTAACATAAATAAACAAAATATTACATATATATTTTTAATATCGTTTTCAAACAAATTTAACGTAACATAACTAACCAAAATAGTGCTGCATATTTTTAATACCATTTTCAAAAAAATTTAATGTAAAATAAATAAAGTAATAATAATATATTTTCAATATCGTTTCAAATTTATTTAATATAATATAAATAACCAAAATAACACTAATATATTTTTAATATCGTTTTCAAATGAATTTAATGTAACATAAATAAACAAAATATTATTAATATATTTTTAATATCGTTTTTAAATAAATTTAACGGATGATAAATAAAAACATATATTTTTAATATCGTTTTCAAATAAATTTAATATATCATACATAAACAAAATAATACTAATATAGTTTTAATATCGCTTTCAAATAAATTTAATGTAACATAAATAAACAAAATTATAATAATGCATTTTAAATATAGTTATTCTATACATTGAGAAAAATTCTTTTGTGAAATAAAAAATTAATGTTTTCCTTTATGTCATGTATAAAAAATAAACTCCATAACACTTTTTTTAACACCAAATATGTAGCATTATGTAATAATGCAATACTTTATCATATTTTTTATTCCTTCATTATTATTTATTCATCCTTTTTATCTCAATTTCGTACAATACATTTTTCCTCGGATGTTAAATAAGCTTTAAAGTGTTTTTAATTCACTTTATATTCTATAAGAACTGAGAAATTTTAGCGAAACGTTTCAAGGATATGTAGTAAGATGAAGATTAAATTTTTTTCCTGCTCTTATTCTCTGCTTTCGTCGCTTGTTTTTACATGTCGTAGACTTGATTAAAAATGACACTAATCTGATAAATTTCCGGTGCGAAAAGTTATTTTTATCATTTCTTGCCCTGAAGGATCTTTTTTTTTTTATGTAATTTAGAAAATTACTCAATTTTTCCCACAGAATGTAAGGATTTAACTGGATTAAAACCTGCAAAAAAGTTAATCTCCTGGAACCTTTTATTTTATCTTTCGTTAATTTGTGTCACTTTCTCATCATGTACTGAGATTATGTGCTTTTAAAAGTTTTAAAGATTTCTTTATACATTAAATATTTATTTATTTCTTTTTGGTAGTTTCAGATATTTTTTTTAAATCCCTTCCTGAATATTTTGGTTCCTTTTTTAGAGGAACTTTCACAGTTGATCAAAATGAAAAATATTTATTTTTTAAAGTGATTTAGAATATTTGTTGTTCTTTTTATCCCATTCTAGAATATCAAAATTAAATGAAGGTTTATCCGTATAATAATTAATATAATAACTAATATATTTTTAACCTTGTTTTAAAATAAATTTAATGCAACATAAATAAACAAAATAATACTAATATACTTTTAATATCCTTTTCCAAATAAATTTAATGTTACATAAACAGATACTATATCGTTTATATAGTATATTTTTATGCAGTATCTTAGATATAATATCGTTTTCTAAATAAATTTTATGAAATATAACATAAACAAACAGCATGTGATATTAAATATAATTTTATTATTTTATCGCTACTAGCATATTTCATGGACATAATATAATAATTATTGTACAAATAATGGAAATTAAATTAAATCAAATTAAGCTTTTTATTTTTAATAATCGATGCATGAAGAAAAAATCAAAAAACTTTATTGTAACATAAATAAACAAAATAATCATAATACATTTTTAATGTCGTTATGCAATGTATTGAAAAAATTATTTTGAGAAATAAAAATTGAATGTTTTTATTTAAATACAATGCATTGAATGCAAAATTAATTCATGTAACACTTTTCTAATACCAAATATGTTAGCATTATGCATTAATGCGATATTTTATAATAAAATTTTTATTCCCTTATTATTATTTATTCATCCTTTTTATCTTATTTTAGTACAATTTATTTTTCTCAGATGTTAAATAAGCTTTAAAGTGTTTTTCATTCACTTTATAATCCATAAGTACAGAGAAATTTTACCGAAATGTTTCTAGGATATGTAAGATGAAGATTAAATTTTTTTCCTGCTCTTATTCTCTGCTTTCGTCGCTTGCTTTTACATGTCATAGACTTGATTAAAAATGACACTAATCTGATAGAATTTCCGGTGAAAAAAGATATTTTTTTATCATTTCTTGCCCTAAAGGACTTTTATGTGATTTAGAAAATTACTCTATTTTTCCCTTAGAATCTAGAGATCTAACTGGATTAAAAGCTGCAAAAAAGTTAATCTCTCGGAACCATTTATTTTGTTTTTCGTTAATTTGTGTCACTTTCTCATCATGTACTGAGATTATGCGCTTTTAAAAGTTTTAAAGATTTCTTTATACATTAAACATGTATTTTTTTTTATTTTTGGTAGTTTTAGGTATCTTTTTTTTTAATCTCGTCTTGAATATTTTGTTTCCTTTCTTAGAGGAACTTTTCATAGTTGTTCAAAATGAAATTTATTTTTAAGTAATTTATGAAATTTGTTATTTTTTTATCCCATTCTAGACTATCAATATTAAACAAAAAGTTAAACTTACTAATATGTAAAGAAAAGCTATAATCTGCAAGTTTCCCTTAAAATAATTTAATATATTTTCCTAATTAAAATTAAATCTTCTTTTTTTCCCCTGTAATGTTAGAAAAGATAACAATATAACACTAACATATTTTTAATATCGTTTCCGTATAAATTTAATGCAATAAAAATAAACAAAATAATACTAATATATTTTTAATGTTGTTTTTAAATAAATTTAATCTAACATAAATAAACGGAGTAATACTAATATATTTTTATTATCGTTTTCAAATAAATTTAATGTAGCATAAATAAACGAAATAATACTAATATATTTTAATTATTGTTTCAAAATAAATTTAATGCAAAATAATTAAAAAATAATAATATTAAGTTATTTTAATATCGTTTTCAAATAATTTTAATGAAACATAAATAAACAAAATATTACTTTCTAGTTTGGTAATTTTATGTATTGAGAAAAATACTTTTGAGAAGAAAACTTATTATTATTTATTCATCCTTTTTATCTTAATTTAGTACAAGGTATATTTTTTTCCCGGATGTTAAATTTTAGCGAAACGTGGATATGTAGTAAGATGAAAATTAAATTTTCCCTGCTCTTATTCTCTGCTTTCGTCGCTTGCTTTTACATGTCGTAGACTTGATTAAAAATGACACTAATCTGATAGAATTTCCGGTGCGAAAAGGTATTTTTTTTTTATCATTTCTTACCCTAAAGGACTTTTTTTTATGTGATTTAGAAAATTACTGCATTTTCCCCACAGAATCTAGAGCTCTAACTGGATTAAAACCTGCAAAAAGTTAATTTCTTGGAACCTTTTATTTTTATTTTTCGTTAATTTGTGTCATTTTTCATCACGTGCTGAGATTATGTGCTTTTAAAAGTTTTAAAGATTTCCTAATATATTAATTTTTTTTTTCTTTTTCGGTAGTTTTTAGGTATATTTTTTTCATCTCTTTCACGCTATCTTATGTATCTTTTTAGATGAACTTTTCAAGTTGATCAAAATGAAAAATATTTATTTTTTAAATACTTTATAAAAATTGTTATCCATTTTATCCGATTCTAGACCATCAAAATGAAACAAAAGTTTATCTAATATGTAAATAAAAAGATAAAATTTACGCAAGTTTCATTTAAAACAATTTAATAAATTTTACTAATTATATTTAAATCTTCATTTTTTTTTATTCTGCAATGTTAGAAGACAAAACAATATACTACTAATATAGTTTTAATATCGTTTCCAGATAAATTTAATACAACAAAAAATAAAGAAAATAATAAAAATTTATTTTCAATATCGTTTTTCAAATAATTTTAATGTATCAAATAAAATAATTTGAATTTTTTTAATATAGTTTTCAAGTAAATTTAGTGAAATAAAATAATACTAATTTTTAAAATATCGTTTTCAAATAAATTTCATGAAACAAAATAACACTCATTTTTTAAACATCGTTTTGAAATAAATTAAAGTAAAATAAAACTAATTTTTAAATATCGTTTTGAGATAGATTTATTGTAACATAAATAAACAAAATAATTATAATATGTTTTTATTATCGTTTTCAAATAAATTTAATGTAACATAAATAAACCTAATAATATTAATAAATTTTTAATACCGCTATTCTATGTATTGAGAAAATTATTTTCAGATATAAAGGTTTAATGTTTTTCGTTAAATATATGCATTAAATGTATAAAAAATAAATTCTATAACACTTTTTTTAATACCAAATATGTAGCATTATGTATTAATGCAATACTTTATCATAAAACTTTTATTTTCCTTATTATTATCTATTCATCCTTTTTATCTCAATTTAGTACAATGCATTTTTTCCCAGATGTAAAATAAGCTTTAGAGTGTTTTTCATTCACTTTATATTCCATAAGAACTGAGAAATTTTACCGAAACGTTTCAAGGATATGTAGTAAGATGGAGATTAAATTTTTTTCCTGCTCTTATTCTCTGCTTTCGTCGCTTGTTTTATACATGTCGTAGACTTGATTAAAAATGACACTAATCTGATAGAATTTCAGGTGCAAAAGACTATTTTTTTTTTTTATCATTTCTTGCCCTAAAGGATCTTTTTTATGTGATTTAGAAAATTACTCTATTTCCCCCAGAATCCAGAGCTCTAACTGGATTAAAACCTGCAAAAATCTCTTGGAACCTTTTATTATTTTTTTTTTTTTTTTGTTAATTTGTGTCACTTTCTCATCATGTACTGAGATTATGTGGCTTTAAAAGTTTTAATCATTTCTTTATACATTAAACATTTATTTATTTTCTTTTTTAGTAGTTTTATGTATCTTTTTTTATCTCTTCTATGCTATTTTTGTTTCTTTTTAGATGAACCTTTCATACTTGATTAAAATGAAAAATATTTATTCTCTTAAGTAATTTAGAAAATTTGGTATTCATTTTATCTCATCCTAGACTATCAAATTTTGAACAAAAGTTTATCCGGTATGTAAATAAAAGCTATAATTCATGCAACTTTCATGTAAGTTGATTTAATAAATTTTACTAATTAAATTTAGATCTTATTTTTTTCTCTAATGTTAGAAGAAAAAAATAGAATACTAACATATTTTTAATATCGTTTCCAAATAAAAATTAATGCAATAAAATTAAAAAAATAATACAAATTTTTTTTTAATAACGTTTTAAATACATTTAATGTAGCATAACTAAACAAAATAATATTAATATAATTTTAATATCGTTTTCAAATAAATTTAATGCAAAATATATAAACTAAATAATTCTAATATAATTTTAATATCGTTTTCAAATAAATTTTATGTATCATAAATAAACTAAATAATGCTAATTTAGCTTTAATATCGTTTTCAAATAAATTTATTGTAACACAAATAAACAAAATAATAATGATATATTTTTAATATCCTTTCAAATAAATTTAATGTAACATAAATAAACAAAATAATACTGATATATTTTTAATAACGTTTTATATAATTTTAATCTTTAATGCAATACAAATACATGAAATAATACTAATACCTTTTAACAACGTTTTTCTATGTATTGATAAATATTCTTTGGAGATATAAAATTTAATGTTTTTCTTTAAATATACGCATTGAATTAATAAAAAATAAATTCTGTAACACCTTTTTTAATACTAAATATGTAGCTTTATGTATTAATGCAATACTTTATCATAACATTTTTTTATTCCTTTATTATTATTTATTCATCCCTTTTATCTCAATTTAGTACAAGGTATATTTTTTCCCTGATGTTAAATAAGCTTTAAAGTGTTTTTCATTCACTTTATATTCCATAAGAACAGAGAAATTTTAGCGAAACGTTTCAAGGATATGTAGTAAAATGAAGATTAAATTTTTCCTGCTCTTATTCTCTGCTTTTGTCGCTTGTTTTTACATGTCGTAGACTTGATTAAAAATGACACTAATCTGATAGAATTTCCGGTGCAAAAAGGTATTTTTATCATTTCTTGCCCTAAAGGAATTTTTTTGTGTGTGATTTAGAAAATTACTCTATTTTTCCCACAGAATCTAGAGCCCTAACTGGATTAAAATCTGGAAAAATGTTAATCTCTTGGAATTCGTTATTTTTTTTTCCTTAATTTGTGTCACTTTCTAATCATGTACTCAGATTATGTGCTTTTAAAAGTTTTAAAGATTTCTTTATGCATTTATACATTAAACACTCATTTTTTCTTTTTGGTAGTTTTAGGTATATTTTTAATCTCTTCACTCGTTATTTTTCGTTTCTTTGTAGAGGAACTTTTCATAGTTGATCAAAATGAAATATTTATTTATTAAGTTATTTAGAAAATTTATTATTCATTTTATCCCTTCCATGACTGTAAAAATTTAACAAAAAGTTTATCTAATATGGAAATAAAAGCTGTAATTTATGCAAATTTCATTTAAAAATATTTTAATAAATTTTGCTAATTAAATTTAAATCTTCATTTGTTTATTCTGTAATGTTAGAAGACAAAACAATACTTATATATTTTTAATATCATTTTCAAATAAATTTAATGTAGCATAAATAAAAAAAAATTATATTTTTAATATCGTTTTCAAATAAATTTAATGTAACATAAATAAACAAAATAATTCTAATATATTTTTAAAATCGTTTTCAAATAAATTTAATGAAATATAATTAAACAAAATAATACTAATACATTTTTAATATCGTTATTCTATGTATTGAGAAAAATTTTTTTGAGAAATGAAACTTTAATATTTTTCTTTAAATATATGCATTGAATGTATAAAAATTAAATTCGGAACATTTTTTTTTAATACCATATATGTAGCATTATGTATTAACACAATACTTTATCATAGAATTTTTATTCCCCTTATTATTATTTATTCATCCTTTTTTATCTCAATTTAATACAATGTGTTTTTTCGCAGATGTTAAATAAGCTTTTAAAGTGTTTTTCATTCACTTTATATTCCATAAGAACTGAGAAATTTTAGCGAAACGATCCAGGGATATGTAAGATGAAGATTAAATTTTTTCCTGCTCTTATTCTCTGCTTTCGTCGCTTGTTTTTACATGTCGTAGACTTGATTAAAAATGACACTAAACTGATAGAATTTCCGGTGCAAAAAGGTTTTTTTTTTTATCATTTCTTGCCCTAAAGAATCTTTTTTTTATGTGATTTAGAAAATTACTCTATTTTTCCCACAGAATCTAGACCTCTAACTTGATTAAAACCTGCAAAAAAGTTAATCTCTTGGAACCTTTTATTTTATTTTTCGTTAATTTGTGACACTTTCTCATCATGTACTGAGATTATTTGCTTTTAAAAGTTTTTAAAGATTTCTTTATACCTTAAACATTTCTTTCTTTTTTTTTTTTTGTTATTTTTAGGTATCTTTTTTTTAATCTCTTCCTGAAAATTTTTTGTTTCTTTTTGAGATGAACCTTTCATAGTTGATCAAAATGAAAAAATATGTATAGTTTGTTTATAATTTAGAAAAATTTGTTATTCTTTTATCCCATTCTAGACTATCAAAATTAAACAAAAGTTTATCTAATATGTAAATAAAAGCTATAATCATGCAAATTTCATTTAAAATAAATTAATAATTTTTATTACTTAAATTTAAATCTCATTTTTTTTTCTGTAATGTTAGAAGAAAAAAATAATATAATACTAACATATATTTAATATCTTTTCCGTATAATTTTTTTAATGCAATAAAAATAAACAAAATAATACAAATATATTTTTAATACCATCTTCAAATAAATTTAATGTAGCATAAATAAACAAAATAATACTAATACATTTTTAATATCGTTTTGAAATATATTATGTAACATAAATTACCAAATTAATTCTAATATAATTTTAATATCCTTTTTTTTTCAAATAAATTTAATGTAACTTAAATAAAAAATAATACTGATATATTTTAATATCATTTTCTAATAAATTTGATGAGAAATAAATAAACAAACTAATACTAATATATTTTAATATCATTTTCAAATAAATTTAATGTGAAATAATTAAACAAACTAATACTAATATATTTTAATATCATTTTCAAATAAATTTAATGTAACACAAATAAATGAAATACTACTTATAAATTTTCATTATCGTTTTCAAATGAATTAAATGTAGCATAAATAAACAAAAAAATAGTAATACATTTTCAACATCGCTATTTTATGTATTGAGAAAAATTCTTTTCAGAAATAAAAGTTTAAAGTCTTTCTTTAAATATATGCATTGAATGTATAAAAATAAGTTATTTAACACATTTTTTAATACCAAATATGTAGCATTATGTATTAATGAAATATTTTATCATAAATTTTTAGTCCCTTATTATTATTTATTCATCCTTTTTATCTCCATTTAGTACAATGTATTTTTTTCCCAGATGTTAAATAAGCTCTAAAGTGTTTTTCATTCACTTTATATTCCATAAAATTGAGAAATTTTAGCGAAACGTTTCAAGGTTATGAAGATTAAATTTTTTCCTGCTCTTATTCTCTGCTTTCGTCGCTTGTTTTTACATGTCGTAGACTTGATTAAAAACGGCACTAATCTGATAGAATTTCCGGTGCAAAAGTTATTTTTCTATCATTTCTTGCCTTAAAGGATCTTTTTTTTATGTGATTTATGAAAATTACTCTATTTTCCCCACAGAATCTAGAGCTCTAACTGGATTAAAACCTGCAAAAAAGTTAATCTCTCGGAACCTTTTTATTTTATTTTTCGTTAATTTGTGTCACTTTCTCATCATGTACTGAGACTATGTGCTTTTAAAAGTTTTAAAGATTTCTTTATACATTAAACATTTATTTTTTTCTGTTGCAGGTAGGTTTAGGTATCTTTTTTTTAATCTCTTACTGAATATTTTTGTGTCTTTTTTAGAGGAACATTTCATAGTTGATCAAAATGAAAAATATTTATTTTTTGAGTAATTTAGAAAATTTGTTATTCATTTTATCCTGTTCTAGATTATCAAAATTAAGCAAATGTTTATCCGTTATGTAAATAAAAAAATAATTAATGCAAATTTCATGCAAGTTGGGATAATAAATTTTACTAATTTAATTTAAACTATAGGTGTTTGATTATATTGTTTGTTTATTTCTGAAATTTCTTTAAGGAATTGTTCTATTCCTGTATTGTTATATAATTATATGAAAGGAGGAAATAATTGTTGATTTTTTTTTTTTTTATTAAATGACTATGATTGTATATTAAAAGTATATTATTACGTTTTAAATGCATTAATGAAAAATAATCCATAAAAAGCAAAGAATAAAGTTAAAAGGAAATCAATTTTTAATAATGTACGTGTGTGATTGATCATATTTTTATGCAAAATTTGCAGTGTGCAGGTTTGACAACTGGATTGCAGCAGGGTGTGTTATGGTTGCACGGCAAGGTGCAAAGTTGTGACAGGTGCACGAAATATACTTCCTCTCCGGGTGACAATCTATAGGCAAACCAATAAGCAGGTTTGCCCTAAATATAGTTCCTCTCGGGGTGAATGACTGTAAACTAAACATTTCTGAACAGAAGCGCGTGGTTGCTCTGTACTTCCTCTTTGGTGAGAGTCTCGAGGCTTATTGATCAATTCTCCTGAACGACAAAGGGGGATGCTCTTACCAATGTGTAGGAGGAAGCACGGTTACAAATTTTATGTAAAAAATGCCATTTTATATTTGCGCAGCGTTTGAAAATCGTTAGCCAATTTATTTTCTTAATTATTTTATTTGTAAACTAAATAGATCATTCCTACAATTAAAACTAAAAAACAAGAGATTTTAAAGTTTTAAAGAGTGTCGGAGAACATCAAAATAATTAATTTTCGTCATATGCTAAATAACGAAAGTGGTCGATCATTAGATGGCATTTTAATTTAATGTAAAATGCCTAAATTTGGCAATTGTTCGTCAGTTTCATCGTGGTTTGCACGAATAGGAAGCAGACATATATTTGAAGGAATGCTGTGGGTGGGAATGCCGTGGAAGCCCAAACGTGGAAGTATTTTAAAACATATTGCAAGGAAGCCTTCGATTTTTTTCTTATAGGATTTTTTTTTCATATGAGATCATATTAAAAATTAAATGCACACCACTTACAACAACAGCGACATCGTTGTTAATATTTTTGTTTCAAGCAATGTCCATAAATGATTGGTTTCTAAGCAAATTTGCATCAATTACTTCTTTATAGTTTGGAGACAATTCCGGTAAAGACATTAATGCCAGAAGTGCTTATGTTGCTGGTAATGCCAAGATAAGCTTGGCCCTATGTCAGTGCATGCGAGTAGAAAAATACAAATCGAATTTAATTTGAAAAAAATTAGGCGCATGGACATCTTTATCTTGCAATGGATATTGAACCGCATAGAATAGAACAGACTATATGATGAAAGGCACTGAAGAATTCCACACTCGTTACAGTTCAACAACTGGCACTATGTTTTCAATTCGTAGCATCTTTTTCATCAGCTCAACAACTAGAACGATGATTGCAATTGCCCATTATCATTTTCAACAGTTCAACAACTGACGCAGACACAAAAAGAAATGTCAGCTTAAAAAATATAGGTTATGTAACAATAGTTTGACTTTGAAAAATATATGTTCGCAAAGGTAATCACCTAATTTAAAAGCTAAAATGGAGAATCGATTACTTTTTCGAGAACTCGATGATACCTGTCGAATATATCGATTGCTTGTCGAAACTTCAAAGAATTGCATTAGCTGTTGTCGAAGCAAAAAATTCCTATCTTTAAAATAATAATAGTTGTATATTGTACCAATTGCTATTGTAATTGTGTATTGCACCTATAGTTCCATTATCAGTTGTGTGGAAATGTAAGCACTCATTTTAAAAGCGAAAAGGACGAATCGATTTATTAGTATTGGTGTCAGTCAAGATATACGAGATGCAAAATTTCGAAAGAAAAGTTTGATATATGGTGGAATTTTTTTCAAATAAACTTTTTTTCGATATTATGAAACTTAAAATTTTATTTAATAAAAATAAAAATTATTTTAATTATAATTGAAGTACCTCCAAAAATATATTAATTCTATATTCTTCTTCTTTGTTTGAATCTGTTAGATTAAGACGTTTACCACTCTACACAAATGGTGGTCGAAATTCTTAAAAAGCAATAATAAAAGTTTTTAAGTTAATTTATTAAAATTTTCCATTTAATTACAACAATCTTTAAGTTTAAAATTTTGAAATTTTCTTAATTTGAATTATGCCTTAGAAATATTTTCTACAGAAAATAATTTTTGCATATTGTCCTGTGTGCACAGCAATAATAATAATGTAACCCCGCTTTTGGTAAAATACTATGGCATCATATCAGTAACTCATTAAAAATTAATCAATTCTAAATACTCGTATATTACCAACGTTAACTTCAGTAATTGATACAAAATACTGATAAACAATTGCAATCAAAAACATGCCAATTACCTTTCTTGCATCCACATGAATAAATTTCTCACATATAATAATTTACCTGAAAAGATATTGTCTACTCTCTCATTAACAGCTCTTAATATATGCATGGCCAAACCATTCCAACAACATCCTCAGGCGCTATTTAAAGTTCTATTCAGTGGCTTATAAGTCCGTGAAAGAAAAGCTTGAATAGAAAGACTCTGCGTTGCTGACTCTTCGAATTGCATGGTGACACCTTATTAATTTTTCTATTATTCATAACGGATGAACGCCCTCGTGAAAAAGAGAACCCGCGGGTGCAGATAGTTAATGTCGGTGCGGTTTAATCTGGCATTTAATCAAAGGAAAGCTCTTTCCGTCCCTTTTTGCTGGAAAAACTCTAATTCCTGTGTCTGTCCCTCTTCTGAATATTAAAATATTTTAGAGCCATTATTAGATTTAGGAAAGCTTCGTTCTTTCGCTTAGGGGATAATTAGTGAGGTATATTAAATAATAAAGTGGTTATGCGTTGCTTTTGTGTTGCCTTGATTGAGTCTGCTTCTTAAAGGACGCGTCACCTTGCGGTTGTGCGGTTGTGAATTACAATTTCTAGTATTGTGGCTTCAATGGGATAATGGTGTTATCTCATATCAATTCTACATATATTGAATAGCTGGTATATGAAGAACTGAGATTGGAGTTTTTCATTATCAGTAATGGATTCAAATTATGATAATTATAAAAATCTGTTAATCTAATATATTTCACAATTTCCTAGTATTATAGAAATTTTATTAAAGTAATTTAAAAATCACATTGCGCTTATGTGTTAATGAATTACAATTTCCTAGTGTTGTAGCACCAATTAGATAATGGTATTAGATATTGAATAGTTCGTTTATAGAGAACTGAGATTTAAGTTTAAACATGATCAGTAATTGAAACAAATTATAATTTTTTTTTTTTTTTACATAATTTTCTTGGGACATGATAAAATTTATTTTTATGTAATAAAAATTAATATTATGTTTATTATAATTAAATCACAGTTCGAAAATATTTTTTTTTTTTGCATAATTTCGCACTGTTTAGATCCGTTCCACTAAGATGATTACAATTTCACACAAATGGTGGTCGAAATATCCTTAATAAGTAGTAAAAAAAAATCTTTCGTTAAATATTTCTTTAATTTTTCCCTTTAACTACGAAAACCTTTAAGTTTGTTTAAAACTTGCATTAATTAGTAATAAACTTGCTTGGTTTGAATTATATCTTAGAAATAACTTCTAGGGAAAAATAATTTTGATGTAAAGAGAGTTTGCACAGCTTGCACTGTATTTGTAACACCAGCTTTTGGAGAAGAATACGGTACCATATCAATAACTCATTAAAATAATTCATAAATTCACATACTCTTACATTAAGAACATTAACATCAGTAATTGCTACAAAATACTGATAAACAATTGCAATCGGAAATGTGGCAATTTCCTTTCTTGCATCCACATGAATAAATTTCTCACATAGAATATTTTCCTGGAAGATATTGACTACTCTTTCATTAACAGCTCTTAACATATGCATGGCCAAACCATTGCAACAACATCCTCAGGCGCTATTTAAAGTTCTATTCAGTGGCTTATTCCATGAAAGAAAAGCTTGAATAGAAAGTCGGTGCGTTGCTGTCTCTTCGAATTGCATGGTGGCACCTTATTAATTTTTCTATTATTCATAACGGACGAACGCCCTCGTGAAAGAGAACCCGCGAGTGCAGTTAATTAATGTCGGGGCGGTTTAATCTGGCATTTAATCAAATGAAAGCTCTTTCCGTCCCTTTTGCTGGAAGAACTCTAATTCCTGTGTCTCTCCATCTTCTGAATATTAAAATATTTTAGAGCCATTATTAGATTTAGAAAAGCTCTGTGCTTTCGCTTAGGGATAATTAGTGGAGGTATATTAAATAATAATAGTGGTTATTCGTTGCTTTTTTGTGTTGACTTGATTGAAACCGCTTTCTTAAAAGAACGCGTCACCTTACGGTTGAGCGGTTATGAATTACAATTTCCTAGTATTGTGATATCTATGAGACAATGGTATTAGATACTGAATAGCTGGTATATGGAGGACTGATATCAGAGTTTATATATTATCAATAATTAAATCAAATTAACGACAAATTATGAAAAAGTGTTAAGGACTCATATAAGATTAGGGATCAAATATATTTGAATTTGAATAGTTGGTATGTTTATTGGGTGAATAATGCAAATTAAAAATTATTAAAAATTGTTTTCATTTGGCTTTTTGAACTAAATAAATTTTGTTGAAACTGATTTTGTTATTTTGAGGATAGACTTAAAGGACGCTATTATATTGTCTGTCGTGTGATATATTTTAGAGCCATGTTAGATTTAAGAAAGTCTTGTGATTTCATGAGGGGATAATTAGCGAGAAGTGTTAGATATAGAAGGTCAGTTATTCGTTGGTATTATTGATTGAAACTGCTTTCTTAAAGGACGTTGCCTTATTATCGGTATGATTGAATCAAGTATTGTGACAAATTAAGTGATCTATTAATACATGTGTATATAGGGACACAAAAAGTTTTACATTTTGTGAATCAAATTATATATTTTGTTTATTTTAAAAGACTGCAATTTTCTAGTTTCTAGAAATGTTATTAATATTAAAGTGTTTTAGAATTACTTTAGTATGTTTAGGAATGGGGTGTAGATGTTGAATAACTCACTTAGAAATAATTAGCGAAATATATTAAATAATAATAGAAATATTTCACTGCATATTTTTGTGTTACATAGTATTATAGAAAGTAGTGTATTTAAAATGACGTATGCCTTGGATTATGGATTATAAATTTTTAATTTACTATTATTGTGATTCAATGAGATAATGGTGTTAGATATTGAATAGCTGGTATATTGAGATTGAGGTTATACATTATCTTTAATTATGACAAATTATAAAAGTCTGTTATCCAAATATATTTCACAATTTCCCATATTCCACAGTTTCCAAATTTTATTAAAGTATTTTTAACATTATCATTGTGGTTGTGGGGTTAGAATTACAATTTCCTAGTATTGTCGCATCAATTAGATAACTATGTTACATAATGAATAACTGGTTTATAGAGAATTCAGATTGGGTTTTATACATTA